>JAHWFP010065003.1:18800-36104 GCA_023313725.1 Lithobius niger
TTGTTTTTCCTCATTTACACATTTGCATCTCTTCTACATATCTGAAAACGGCTTTTCTCCCAAAGTTAACTATTTTTTTACTATTCATTTTTTGGGTTTGAAAATATGAAATAACGGTAACAGAGTGCATTGCCACGAAAATTATCCAGAATGATGATGACCCACATTGGCTAACACCTAATCAGCTGGCATGTAACTGTATTCAAATGGATCGTTGGAATTTGTAGTAAGCGATGGTTGTTCGTTTTCAGATTAGTAATGAAGGCAAATAAATTGTTCAGTGGCAGGAGTGTATGGTTAATGGGCAAGGACCCGTACTTTATGCGATTTTGGCAAAATTCGCAACTTGTTTACTAATAAGAATTTTGACCCCATTTTTCAATTGGGGAGGTGTACGCCGGTTGCTGAAGCCAAAAATGAAAATACGCGATCGCAAAATTTGCATTTTCCCGCAAAATTCGTAATTTTTGCCCGAATAAATAAATTATGACTTATTTTTTATCAATATTTTCTTAACTTTGCAGTAAAATACAGCCTTCTGTTGGTTACTGGCAGTTGTTTTGAAGGGGAATTTAAATTTTTAAAACCTTATTCATATTGTATACCACTTACGAGTCCTATTTTAAGCTACTTTCTGTTAACAATTTTGTGAGGGTTTTTTCGTTGTTGTAAAATTCAGCAAATCTCGCAACATGTTGTATCGTAAAATTACCTTCTTCCACCGCACTTTTTAAAAACTCTCGCAACAAATGTTACCGCAAAATTTTGCTTTAAAATATCGCGGAAAGTATGGGTCTCTATTAATGGGTAGTGACACAGAGATTACAATTTTGTTATATACGTATATCTATTTGTTGCATCTATGCAGACGCCCAAGTAGGTATTTACATTAACATCCCACTTCACAAATAATAATTAAAAAACAAACTGACCTGCCTTATTGTCCAGGGTCTCTGAGCATACATGGTAGGGTATGGGCCTCTTGTGTATGGGTATTCACCCGGCAACTCGTCTTCAACATTTTCTACATCTGCTTTAGTATACAGTGGGTTGATTACCACACCCTACTCGTAAAAATATATAATAAAAAAATATACGAGAAGTACAACACCACTCCATTTCACTGTCAACAACACGGCATAACTTACAAGAGCAACAATAAATATTGTAGTTTGTAAAAAAAAACTTTCTGGACTTGAAAATTCCATTTTAAGGTATTTTTGCTTCCCTGATACAGTTTATTATGTGACATTTTCTGTCATTTCTAAATTGGTGAACCATCTTTTGTACATCAAAAGTAAAAAGCCAATCAGCTTGCAATGTCACTGTTCATGATAAGTTATAATGGTAAAATTATGGCACTGTGTTTTGGCGTTTCAAAGGACTACGGATTTTATCTTCGGGAAAATTGCAAATCAGTTGGCTATATTACTTCAGTTGAGGAAGCAGCCAACTGCTGTAGTTTTCCTGAAGATCAACGCTAAAGGTTTTTGAAACCCGGAAGCAAAGTGTAAAACATTTATAACTGTAATTTACTTATAAAATAACTGCAAGTAATGACATTGTTAGCAGAAAATCATTCAAAACATCTACTCACAAGTCAGTCAGTGATGAATGGTCCATATTCACGCTTATCTGACAATCAACCTTCACGAATGTGCATTGCACGGCAATAGCCATTTGGCCAGCAGGGGGTGCATAAAATTCTTAATGGACAAAATTTCCCTACAGATTTTTCAAATTTCCACAGCCATTCACAATGTAGGCAAGCCATTTTTCAGTAAATTTCCACAGTTCTCTGAAATTTCCCATGAACCTCGTTCTAGCGTTCTGGCATATTCTGCACCCCTGTTGGCCAGTAGCATTTAAAACTCCCTTGTCAATGTCCATTATTTCCTTGCCATTTTGAAACAATTTCAGCAATTGTGCTGCTACTGAAGTTTAAATAGGCTATTGTTTGCATTAATAAGTTATGCACTACGTAAAAAGGCTTAACAGTATTGCACGCTTGGTTGTATAGCCTTGTAATTCTGCATACAACGCATCAAACCACTAGTTTTTAGCTTGTACAGTTCCCGAGGTATAACAATTTGAGCATCAGGGTTTTCAAAATTTAACAATCCAGAATGTGCAGTATCTGGCAAATTTTCGATAGACTGCTACACAACACCACCTCATCTGTCTTATTCAAGCAAGCTTTGTAACTTAAAGAAAACTATTTCTTACATCGCTGCCGTCTGCACAGTTAACACTTTGCTGCGCCTGCAACCTCCCATTCTTACTAGACTGGTCGTTCCACAGGACTGCCAGTCTCTCACAAAATCATTGCGTAGCACGTGATGGATGTTAGGGTTGGAGAAGGCCCCATGGAACGACTAGTAAATATGGGAGGCTGCAGGCCCAGCAAAATTCAACTGAGCAGACGACAGCAACGTAGGACATAATTTTCTTACGTTAAAACATCCCTGAATAAGACAGACGAGGTGATGTTGTGTAGCAGTCTGTAGAAAATTCGCCAAATACTGTTAAGTATCTTTGTTTTGAAATTGTATGTTCTGCATTGTTGATTTTTTAATATCATGAACTTTCAAAGTAAAAACTGTTACAGAATTTTCCAAGTATCAGGGTTTGTTGATCAGTCGCCATTTTGGCACGTAAAGCTAAAAAAACAAGCCGCCAATTGCTGAATTTCCCTCGCCATTTTTGAAGGTTGTGGAGAATTTTCACCCAAGTTATTAACTCTGATTGGCACTTGAGCTGTTCCACCTACTCAAGTTGCTCAATCTAACACTGCTTATCTTTGTAGCCATGAAAAAACTACAAAAGATAGGATGCTTTAATTGACACAGATATGCAACATAGTCCTACATCAATCCTATATAACCAATAAATAGTACATGATCCGACCATTAAGAAAAGAAAAAAATCTTAGCATGCAAGTACCTCTCAGGATGGATATGGAGAAGTATTCTCTACTGACGAGCCCAAATAAGGGCGAAACAGTCTGTCTAGAGATCTTTGTGGGTGAGAGCTAATTGATATTAAGTATGAACTTCATAACTACAGCTATATATAATCCTGTATGTTCTGATTTTGGCTGGCACATTTTGTTGTTGTACTAGTTACCTTCCTGCCCACTATCACAATTAGACGAAGCCAAACAGGAGGTCAAACATTCTAGAAATTAAATTTTAAGCTCTGGGTACCAAACCTTCTGACAAATCAATAAAACAATACAGTTCAATAGCCCCCCCCCCCTTTTTTTAAACTAATGCAAGTTCACACTTTTTTTGTAGATTACACACAAAACAAATAAATTATTGCAATTAAAAATTCTATTCGTACAAAAACCTTTGAACAAAAATCCAGTACCTTTCGTGGAATTTTCAAAACTCAAGGACTTTTTGCAAGTTCTAACAAAAAATAATTCTTTAAAATTGTGGCTGGCATGAAAGAATATATATATACATTTTCAGTCCAGAGCAACGGGAAATTGCACAATTTTGGCAATTAAGATTCCTTTTTTGGGACGAGAACAATATTTTGTTTTGAGTTCATGTACAGTCTTCTAAGGCTTTCTCTAGCACTTTTCCAGGACTTCTATACGTTTTAAAAGATCCGTACAAACTTTGTACATGTACCTAACCTCTTCTGTGAGATGCAATTCCAATCACAGATTATGGTCATAACATTCAAGGCCCTAGGTTCCAAATAGTGTAACATATCCACAAAATATTCGCCAGCAATTAATTCAAGACCCACGTAAGGTGCTTACCTCTGAAGTATGCCATAATAATTTTTCTATGGGGTTATTTTTCATTTGCTTTTCAGCTAATTTAACCCATTTGGGGTGCAGTTGTGAAGCTTCTGTCGACATCAGTCTGCATACTTCAAACTGCAAAAAAAAATATGATATGCCAGTTAGTGTCTCTTCAATTTATGCAGAGGGAACCAAAATGCAGTTACATTACAATAAACGGAAATTTTTTTACTGCAGAATCTACTAATATAATACTCAACCTCAGGAATTAGTCATCAGCAACAGCAGCCGACAATTAAAAGTAATTTTTTTTTCATGGCGACAATTTAAAGTAACGCTTTACTTCATTCTGCGTGCGCATGCTATGTCTTTGCTACGGTGCCTAACAATTCTTGGAGCATGTGTTACGTATTACGAACTTTTGCGCAAACAGTTGATTGTTGATTGTTGATGGGTAAAACGAAAGAATCCGTGTTTCAGCTAAACGCATATAGTTTTAAACCAAACTAAGCTGCTTTGCCTCGAAATCGGCAGCTATTAACGATAGAATCGTCTATTTATTTCGTGGATGCAGGCTTTCTGAGCTGAGTGAAACTGTTCCAAAGTAGCAACAATTATTACCACAATGTGCCCTCTTCTGTTGTTAAACTAACACACATGAATTGTTTTGAAGTTGGCAGAAACAATCACGGAGATTAACATTTACAGTTTGCATACTGAATGCTGACTTACTCATTGATAGAATTTTTTTTAAAGAATTTAATAAAACTCGGGTATTAGTCTTTTTTGGGGCTGCGCCAAAATTTATTTTTTTATTTCTGTTTAGGCAATTTCCTGTTTCTATGTGACATTCATAGACATCCATTACCTGTAAATTTAGCATTCACAGTTGACCTCGTCACAGACTCCCAAGACCGAAGAAGCGGAAAAATTTTGATAAAAATTCAAAAGAAAATGATATTGGTAAAATGTCACAGAAAATTTAGAGTGACCAAATTATTTTAGGAAATGTTATGTGGTGGATAGATTTCTAGGACAAGGGTGGCCTGAAAATTAAGAAGGACCTGTCGAGTGTCGCCTCCCGTGTTATTAACATGGGTGGTGATGGATCTTTGTTGAAGGAGTTTCAATTGGCCTTGGCTACGGCCTTGACCTCGGTTGTGATGGCTTGATTCTCTGGAACTCCAAACTATGAGGGGTTGAATTCGGAGGAATGCCCTGAAGTGCTGTAGGTACGCGAGTAGAGCTGTCTGAGGCACTGATGAGTTTTCGGGAGAGATCAAAGACATGACGTCAAGAGTTCGTTGTGATCCATATCTGTTCCTGTCATTGTCAATGTCTCTCTTCTTTTTTTTTTGAGGAGGTGGAATTCATCTGTGAATCATCTCCATTCAGGGTACTCTCCCACATGTTCTTTGACCCTCATCTGCAGCTCTCACTGATGTAATTAGCATTGCAATCACTGCAGGGGATACAATAAATTACTCCTCTTTTGGTGAACAAACGTACTGGAGGAAGTGGAGCAGGGGTGGAGTGGGAGGGGGCGGGAAACCAGGTAGCGGTGGTGTCTCGTTAGGTGGAGGGGGCGGGTTTTTTTTACTGCGCGCCATGTACAGGTACTTTTTTTTACTGTTGACGCACAGTAAAAAAAAAAAAAAAACCCGCCCTGCTCCACCTAGCCAGACACCCCAGCTCCACTTCCCCCAGCACATTTGCTCACCAACAGTAGAGTAGTTCATTGTATTCCCTGCAGTGATTGCGATGCTAAGTACATCGATGAGACCCGGAGAGAACTGCCGATTAGAGTCAAAGAACATGTGTGAAACACCCTGAATGGAGATGTTAAAAACAAAATTGTTGTGGAACACAACGATATCCACCACACCATTGCTTGGAAGCAGACATCCATCCTGTTTAACTCTGACCCTCATCTTCGTGTGTTACAGTCAATTCCCATTCGCCATTTTCAACAACAAAGTGTGCCCCTCATGAACTTCACAGGACCGATGAACAGCACGATTGACCAGCTAGTTAGGCCACAGCTAGCTACTGGGCTTAGCAGACAGCGAGGAAGACAGTTGCAACACAAGTTTGTTATATAGAGCAGTGGTTGCCACAAACTGGCTCATGTGTGCGAATTTTGAAATGCAAATGGACTAGTTTTTTCATCACTGTGATGCAAACTTTGGAGTGTGGTGATTTTTTCTACACTACGTGTGTAGTAAAGTGTAAATTTTCCCTCTGATATCTTCAATTTACCAATGTAGATAAAAGAGAACAGTACAAATATAAGGTATGGTGCTGGGGATGACAAAAGAACTCTCTTCAGGACTGCATACTATTTTTTTTTCGGGGAGGAGCGTGGCTAACACGGGGAGGGGTAATGGATTTTTTTGGGTCTCCTCGAGGAAAGAAGAAAAAAATCACTGACCAAAATGGAAAAAAGTATTTTTGAACCTTAAAATTACACTACCAGTAGCCACATTTCTAAGTACGTCTCAGCAACGATACAAGTGTTACCGTTTTGAAGTTGTCAATAACAATGCACTTTTTTTCTCGGCTCTTTGCTTCTTCGTCTTGTTGCAGGATCAGGGAAGCGGCACACGGAAACCGTGCCTTTATTATCTTAGTGTATGAATCCCGAACAATTTGGATTTCATTTCAAAGAACACAACTTTGAATCAACGTCGTCATTTCGTTCAGAACAAAGCACGTTTTCTTAAGTGGTGGATAAGTACACACAGTAGAACAGCTCCAACATTCCTCAGCCGTAAAAAAAAATATTGTTCAAAGGCCTTTTTTCGAAAGAATCTTCAGGGAGGGAATGAATGAATGGATTTACCCTAGGATTAATAACTACACTGGCTGGCAAGCAACAGGTAAACAAACCTACAAACGACCACTACTACTATTAGTCACCATGACATAAGAGGCTAATATTTACAATTTCATGATTGTTATTATTGGCAATTCCCCCCATACTCGCCTTTCGAAACCTGCGAACATTTAGACGAATAATACTGGAATTTAGCATGGCCACAGAACTAATCTTCGTGTTCGCTTGAATTAAAATTCATCACACCGCACAAAACGGGCGCCCGAGCAAACAAGGTTAGCGCTCCCAGTTACTTACTCATTCACACACCCAGTACACCTGTCCCACCCCTGTAAGGTGTACTGTGGGCCTACATCTGGCTTGAGTTAAATAAACAAACAAATAAATAAATAAAATAAATACGTCACGCAACATTTGCTTGGAACTTGCTCCAAGGAAACTATCAACAAAAATGGAAAAAAAAATGCCTCCAGTGCCGGCCCACCCACCCCCCCCCCCCCCCCCCCCGAAACACAGGTCCAAGGCACACGATAGGCATACGTGCGGGAGCAGTCACGATGGCATAAGTGCGGGAACAGTCACGATGATGCTATGGATTACACCAAAAGCAAATAAGCAAGTCCACAACAGAGCGCAGCCCACGCCCACATGCCGCCTAGCCCAAAACTGCCTTCAAAAGAAAAAAAAATTAAACGTCTTTGACATTGACATTGACATTGACACTGAAGAACACCAGTAGGAAGCTTGTAGATTTTGATACTGGGAGGAAGTGGAGATAATTCCCCAGTTCTTGTACACAAACTGAGGGGTGGTGGTGAGGGAGTGATTGTATCAAGTTTGGTCTTGAAGATGTTGGTGTTTGGTGCGATGACGATATCCCTTCGCAGACGGTTCCAGGTGCTGCATATTCGGAAAGGAAGAGAGAGTTCACGGTTTTTGGAGGTGCAGCGGGGTTGGAAGGTCTTCGGCCCGTTGTTTCTAGTTTGTGGGTGTTGCTGAGGACAAAAAGGGGTTTATTTGTGTGTAAGGGAGAGTGCAGGTGGTTGTAGGTAAAGATCAGGTCGCCTCGGATTCTGCGGTATTCGAGAGTGGGAAGTCGGAGGGTTTCAAGGCGTTCAGTGCAGGGAAGGTGACAGATGGAATGGACTTGTTTTGTAGCTCTTTTCTGGAGTCTCTCCAGTTTGTCACGGTCGTATTCAAATCTAATCTACCAAGCAGAATTAGCATACTCAAGGATGCTGCGAACGAGGGAGCGGTACAGCAAGAAGAACGTACTGTACGTTCGTCAAGAACAGAGAATGAGTTCCTCATGATGGCAAGCATCCGGTAGCTTCGTCTGGTAATGAGGTCAATGTGTTGAGAGAAGGTGAGTTTTTGGTCATTGAGCACACCAAGGTCTTTCTGGAAGTTAACGTTTTTAATTGAGGGTCCGTCGTCATGTAGGGAATATTGGTGTAAGGTAGTGGGATGGCCGAAGCTGAGAACTGCACACTTTGTTTCGTTGAGGTCCATGTTCATTGCTTGAACCCATTGTGTGAGGTTGTGGATGTTGGATTGGAAAGCAATGTGGTTGGTGGGGGAGACGATTGCGGCAACGAGCTTGGTGTCATCCAAGAAGATGCAGCTATTACATGTAAGACAGTCAGGTAGGTCGTTGATGAAGATAATGAAGAGGAGGCCGGCGAGGACATTTCTCTGTGGGGCTCCGCTGGTGACACTGCCGATGTTAGAAGGTGACCGTTGACGACAGAGCGTCGAGTTCTGTCAGTGAGAAAGGCAATAAACCACTTTAAGAAGCAACCAGAGATGCCTACGGTGGTTAGCTTGGTGATAAGGATATCGTGGGGTGTGGTGTCGAAGGCCTTAGCAAGGTCGAAGTAGGCCGTATTTACCTGTGATCCATCTTCAATCCATTCAGTGACAAGGTCAAGAAAGGAAATAAGGTTGTAGGTAGTGGATTTGCCGTGAAGGCCACCATACTGACTAGGGGTAAAGAAGTTGTTATAGTTGAGGAATGCAATGATTTGTTTGGCGATGATTTTTTCCATGTATTTGCAAAAGATGCAGGTGAGACTAATTAGTCTGTAGTTGTTCGGGTTGCTACGATCACCAGCTTTATGTATTGGGGTGACGTTAGCAGTGAGGAAGGTTTGATTCAATGAACGATTTCTGGAAGATCATGGTAACACTCTCAGTGATGACATTAGCCAATTTCTTCAAAATCTTTGGACGTAGTCCGTCAGGTCCGGGAGAGGAGTGCTCTATTCCACAACTACCTGCTTTTCCCCACTTAACTTCTGATCCCTCCTCCCTCCCCTCTCCCCCAGCAGCCATCTAATGACCTCTTCCCCTTCTCTCCCACTCCACCTCCGTCAAACCCTCCAACCCTCCCTCCTTTCCCCCCAGTACCCTGACCCAAGTCACATCGTCATCCTCTTAGCCAGCTTTCCACTTTAGCTCTCTGGTGTTCAAGACTAATATTTTTAATTTCAATTTATTTCTAGCAAGCATCGGCCATGCGCCACGCGTTCAGTTACAATAATAAATCTAAAGTAAACGCAACAAAACTAAAACTAAACAAAATTATAACCAACACCTTGAGCACTGAAACACTCGACCTCCAAAATCCCAAATGCACTACACATTCCCTGCTCACCACTGTCACTGGTACTGCTAGTGCACAAACACAGCCGCACTACCGCACACACATAAAACTTGGTCCACGTCACTCCGGATTCATTCCACTCTGCTGTGCGCAGAACCAAACGATTTGGGTGCATGACTCATGAGCAGACATCTTGCAGGCGGCGGAGAGATCACAAATCACATCATCTTAGATAAGAATCCCTGTGGCCCCAGCATACGCGGCAATGGCACGGAATCTTTTGACAGCATCCCCACTCCTAGACTGAGCAGAAGATGCGGCACTCCTGGGTGCGTCCTAATCCATTCAGCAATTATGCGCCTGTGGTCCCTGTACTTCCTGCAAAAATACAAAAAGTGATCAACTGTTTCCTTGCACTAACACAGTGTGCAGTTCGGCGCACCAATCCACCCCTGCCTAAACTGATGCAAGCGAAGCAAAAAGTGACCCGCCGTATTCTGGACAAGGTTCGAGCAATCTGAAGTGGGGGACTATTTAGAAACAAGTTGAAGATACAACTCGCATGCAACCGAAAGAGGGCAACCCAGAAGGACTCTTCCCAACCCGTGCGTTTCTGTACCTTGCAAAAGTTTGCTAAATGCCTATATCACGCACACTTCGCTAGCGCTTGAATACCAAAAGAAGTAACCTGGCAGTTTAGTACACAGAGAGCTACCAACCACGCAGCAAAAAAGTATGAACGGTGATGGTGGTACTAATAGACTTTGGGCAGACACGCACGATAATATCTTCAATGATGTGCGGCCAGTGACAGAATATGTTGCTGAAGTTAATGATTTCCTGGCCACTGGAGTTGGTATTGCCCCAACCATTACCCCAACATTGATGCAAGATGCATTTGAACGTATGCTCAATAGAAAAGCATGAGGCAGTGATGGGATCCAGAACGAACATGTGATATTTTGCTTCCACCAAGCTGAGGGATTTTTCTAGCACATATATTTAATGCAATAGCTTTCCATTGCTGGATAGCGCCCGCCATGTCTGATATTGCTATTTCGCCTGTTGTGAAGCTGAAAACTGGAGACCTTACTCCAGCCAATAATTATTGTCCTATGCCCTTGCCACTATGTTCTCGCTCAGGCATTCTGACATATAAGTCCAAAAGGCAACATAAATCGGTTTGCATCTGTATTTATTTAACTCTTCTTGAGCCTTTGGCTTTCCGTCTTTAATCGTTATTTCACGTTTGAATGTTCCATTAGTTTCACTTGGCGTGTGGTGCGGCAAATAAGCATCCCTCCAGTGGCGAATGGAAAGTGTATATTTATATGTATATATGCGCGTGTTAAATGCTGCCTATGGACGTTTCCTTTTGGCTGTGTCAGCAAGGTTCAGCAGTAGAACTTCGTCCTTTGGTTTCAAAGGTCGAGGGTTTGATTTCACGCTCAGGCAGTCTGACATATAAGTCCAAAAGGCAATGTAAATAGGTTTGCATCTGTATTTATTTAACTCTTGTTGAACTTTTGGCTTTCTGTCTTTAATATCCTAGTCAAACTTGGTTCTCCAGGTGATGTGTGGGTACCCTGAGGCAATAACTATGATCACGCAGATGCTTGTGAGACAGGGTTCGTTCTTGTCACGGCAGTTCGGGGTTTCGAATGGTGTTCGTCAGGGAGGAGTACTATCACCATTATTGTTTAACATATACATTGACGAACTACTCACAAAACTCTGGACCAGCGATGCTGGAATTCTCTTCGGTGGACTTAAGATCAACCACCTGTGCTATGCCAATGACCTGGCTCTTCTCTGTCCCTGAGCTAAAGGCTTACAACTTCTGCTAGGCTGTTGTATCAACGTAGAAACGTCCCTAGATCTCAAATTTAACCCAACCAAATCTGTCAGCTTTTTCTTCCTTGGCTTACTAAGAATTCTGGAGCCCACTACAGTTGCTTTTAATGGAAATCCTTCGGTATATGTTTAGCAAGTAAAATGTCTAGGCACGGTAATTTTGCCAGACATAAAATATGACTGTGATATCCTCAAGCAGAGAAGAAATGCCTGTATTAGGGCAAACAGAACATGTTCGTGTTCGCAGAAGATGATCAAACTTTTTATCGGCGAGAAGTGGCCATCTTGTTTCTGAAGCAGAGCTATCACTTCTTTTGTTGCTACATGGATGCATTTAGCACTGCACAGAATGAGGAAAAGAGATGCAGCTGCGCCATGCAGCACTGCAAATAGTAGCTTACTAGAAACAGCCTTTTAGTAAACTGCTTTAGCACTTCAAGGAAAAGAAACGCATGGAAATCGATCGCCCATCCGCTGGCCATGGATGGTGATGATGATGATGATGATGATGATGATGGTGATGATGATCATGATGATGATGCTATTGGCTCTTCCTTTTACAATAGGGTGCAGGCCGGAGCTGCTTAGCCCAACAACTTCTTTCCACACCAGTTCCCGTCTTAGGTACCACCCAAGATTCCACCATCCCAGGAGCAACTTTTTTTCCCTGCTTAACTCCTGCCCTTCCTCCCTTTGTCGAACGAGCCATCATATTGCCTACTTTCCTCTCTCCCCAAGGTCCTCTAGTCCCCAACAATCAATCAGGGCATGCGCCAGGGTTTCATCTCCCTCCCCACAAATACCACAAGAACAATCCTCAGCCTCTACCGCTGCCTTCCACTCCATTACCAATTATCCAAAGCCCCAGCCTTCGCCCTAAACAGCAGCACACTCGCCTGTCATTAAGTGATCATACCAGCGTTTCCGTCCGAGCCATTTCTCATTTCTTCCCAGTATCTCCCTCATAGACGTCTTTCTTTCCATATCCCTCTTCCACCTTTCCACCTCCACATCCTTAAGGCCTCTGCACCGCTACCCCTCCCCATCCCTGTCGACCCGCAGAAATTTCCCCGTCAGCCTCCTCATCCTTTCAACCCAGATCATGCTGCACCTCCGAGTTACGTACTCGTACACCCTCCTCACATCATCTCCTCCTCCAGCACCCAGACCGATGTGGTAGTGGTGAGAGTTCTGGTCATCCATCTCCCAGGAACTGCCAGGAACTGCTGAAATCTATAGGGTCGATTGCGCAGAATTGCAATGCACGAGGCGTGGGCAGCAACACCACAAAAAAGTCCTACTGGACGAATGCTAATGTAGCATTCTCCTGTCAAACCCTTTCTTCGTAGTCACTTCGTTTGCCTCAAAGGAAGACAACCCCATATCCCCTTTCACCACCTCTCCTGCCATGAAGCGATTTGTCAGCAGCCCCCATCTTCCCCCTCTGGGAAATGCTCAACCTGTCTCCATCGTCGCTTCAATACACCAGGACACCCCCATAAACATCACCCCAGGAGCCATTACCTCTTTCCAAAGGATACTCATAATCTTATAGCCATTGTACCCCCAAAAAGCCACCTGTTACCATTGTACCCCCAAAATGCCAACCCCTTCCCGCTTTCCCCCTCACCTTCTTTTCCATCAACTCCAGATAAGAAGGCTTCACACAAAGCCTTCAATTCCAGATAGTCATGTTTATTTACCCTCCTGAGCCAAGTACCCCTTAACATAAGCCCTTCTTTCTCCCGCTGGCCTTCACCCTTCTCAAAAATAATGACACCATATATTTCACCACTAATCTCTGCATTCATCTTTAGTTCCCATTCCACACGTGCTGCCAGCTTCGAAACAAGCCCCTTCCTCTCCGTGTCAAGCAAACCGATGTCATCAGCAAATGTCAACAGTGGCATATGGAAGCCCTCGTCACCCACCTTTCCCCACTTAAAATCTTTTCCCATATTCTCTAATATCTTTTCCAACCCGCTAAGATAAACCCCAAAAGAGCAAAGGTGACAAAGGACACCCTTGCCACAGTCCCCTCTTACTCTCGACCTAATCAGACTGAACACCGCCCCACATTGCCACACATTTTCCACTCTCATACACATGTCTAATCAGGTTGACAAATTCGTTTTTAACACCCATCTCCCTAAGCTCCTCACAGATAAACCCCCCACCTCATGCCATCATAAGCCTGGGCAATATCAAGGAAAGTTACCGTACGCTCCTCCCTTCCCTCCTCACAACCTCAATGGCCTGTGTCACCACAAAGACATTATCTTTCAGCTGTATCCCCCCTTCTAAAACCATTCTATACTTCCTCCAGATCAACCCTCCACTCCAAATCCTCTCTGGCCTGCTAATCATCATTCGCATAAATACTTTGTATACCGCACTCGCAATTGCTACCGAGCTATAGTTTTCGATCCAACCCCTCTCTTTACCCTTTCTTTTCAAGACAAAGTGCACCCTCACCTTGTTCCAACTGTCCGGCACCGTTCCCCCTTCAGAGCAACCTTCATTTCTTTAATCGACCTTCTTTTACCACCAACTCTCCATCACCTTAACCAGCTCCTTGCCATCTCATTATTTCCCGCAGCTTCCACTTACTCACAAAGGACAGCGACTTTTCAATTCACCAACTGAAATGTCCCACATCAGACCTCCTTTCCCCTCCCCCTTCTCCCACATTTGTTCCCTCTTCCTCCTCTTCGCACCCAGCACTCAGTCACCGCATCAGTCAACAGTCTAGATGGTCCTCTCCTCCCCACTCTCTCCCAGACCCTTCCCCTCTCCACGTTGTCCAGTCTTCTCCCTAATAAATCTCTTCCCTTCCCTTCCTTTCCCCGTACCCACAAATCTCTTTTTTTTTAGTCCCCTAAGATAAACCAAAAAGAGCAAAAGTGACAAAGGACACCCTTGCCTCAGTCCCCTGTTACTCTCGACCCCTTCACACTGAACTCCGCCCCATATTACCACAAACTTTCCTCCCTCAGACACTCATCTCATCAGGTCGACAAATCCTTTTTCAAAGGGGACCAACCCCTTTGTCCAACCCCTCTCCTCCAATTCCTGCAGGCCTTCCTACCCCCTTTCCCTTCTCTCCACAATCTTATCTTCCACCTTGAGAACCCCAGACTTCCAGATATCTGGCAGAACTAGCAGAAAAAAAAACCAGCCAGATTCTGTTTGTTATCTTCCCCCAGTACATTCCTACCATGCACTGAAGAATGTCAATCAGATTTAGGATTGTCCTTTGAAGGAAAGCGGCTTAGAAAGCCAAGTTACGGACTTCTGAAACCAAAACCTAAGATACCCGGTTCGCAACAGTCAAATCACAATCTTCCAAACTCCCGACGAAAAACTACGACGTCAATTATCCGACACTCTCAAACCTAAGAAAATAACGCCGTCTATGATGAGCGTGCTGAAAATACACTGAAAACAACAGTTCATATTTGTTTATTAACTGTATATTTGTTTATTACTATAATCATGGGTCCATGTTACCCCTTGCTATAATCGTATAACTTAATTCCTAGTTTTGTTTGTTTGTCTGCAGTGGGAATCTCGGAGGCTTGGGAGACTGCGCGATGGGTGACGGATAACGGTGGTCTTTAATTTGCAAAAACCTTCAACAATGATTGGCAGGTGTAGTAACGTGACAGAATTTTCGTACAAACGGAAAATCACAACCATGCTCTATAAAACCGGCCATATGTTGAGGGGGGGGGGGGGCGGAGAAGGTTTAATCAATATCTACATAATTAAAATCATACGACGTGCGTGCGTGCGTGCGTGCGTGTTTGTGCCTCTACTCCTCTGGAACCAAAGCACCTACAAAGATAGGAGTAGGACCAAACGAAAGATAATTAAATTTCGCTTTTAATACGCCTTTTTTTATCGCTGTAACTTGATATTATCACCCTCAAAGAAGCGAAAGAACCTGAAAAACTAACGTCAAAGTTTTTTTTACCCGCATGATGTTTGTTCATGACGTTCGTTCATGACGTCATAGTTTGTTCATGAAAACCTCCTCGAGCGAAGCGAGATGATCTGGAAAAGGATGCACGGACGACGTATTTTGCAACACACCACATATACATCTTAAAATTGGTTTTGTGTTAACCAATGAATTGATGAATTGATTCATGGAAAAATCAAAACAATAGGTTTGTTTTTAAAAGGGTGTGAAACATTCGTGTTTCTGAAGCACGGAGGCGCGTGGATTGAAAGAGCAAAGCGAGCGATTTCCACATAAAATAAACCTTTTCAATGTGTGTCTCGCTTTGCTCTATCGTAGGAGCATCGTAGGAGATTACATCTGACGTTCTGCAGATGTTTCTCCAAGTGAGGGATCATCAGAAAGTGAAGTGATAAGACAGCCCATGGAAAAATCTGTACTGAGCAGAAGAACAATATTCTTAAAATAAGTAAAACAAGAAAACCCATATAAAGTGTATACCAACAGAAATTACAAGTAATGTGTGGTTTTTGGTGGTTACATTGATTCAGCCACTTTTCTGAGGAAATGTCTGCGCTGATTGAGTGAGCGAAGCGAACGAAAATCAGCGTTTGTCATCAGAAACAGCGCTTTTCTGATAAATTGCTTGATCTTAACTTTTTGCTTCACTCCTTGGACGTAAAAAAATATTGACCTTCTCTTGAGATAACCGATATCTCATACTACACTCTTATAATTTGCTTGATCGTTTTTTATGTAGAAGGTCTGTCTGTATCATAAGTGTTGCAGCAAGAAATCTTCTCGAGCGCAGCGAGACGACGCGGAATGAGCGAGCGAAGCGAGCGACTCCGCTAGTATAATCTATATAACTAAGATCGTAATATTTGTTTGTGTGTGTGTGTGTGTTGCCAGATTACCGTGATTCCCACTCTTCATTATATTGAAATCCGCAATGGGAATCTCGATAATCTTAATGCTTTTATTTGTGTATATGTCTGGCAAGCGGAATTGTCTGTATAAGTAATTAGAAAACAAAAACGAACTCGTTTGATGCTTAAGGTAAGGTTTAACTGAGCCGAAGTCAAAACAGCAAAGGAACACAAATAAACTTTCCTGTAAGGTTTCAGATACTGCAGTTTCGCTCTACTGTTTAGTCCACGTGAAAACCTTACTGCTGTATTCAAATGTTTTTAGCTTTTTTACTTTTGCGTACGATAGATCAGCTAATGATCGGTGCATTCTACTTGGCTAAACAACATCGCTGATGTGTTGAAAATCTTGAAAAATGATAATTTTGTCAATGTTCTTCAGTCACGTTGTCTACTTTCCGTTCATCACCCTACTGATGCTGATGATCGGAAAGTAGACGACGTGACTGAAAAACACTGACAAAATTTAGCTAAGAAAGTAGTCGAGTGTGTAGCCTTACATTATTCTTCATTCGTAAGGGCGTGATAAGTTTTGGGCTCTGGCTTTAATCGTATTTACGTGTATAATGGTTGGATACAGCAGTAAGGTTTCACGTGGACTAAACAGTACAGCGACACTGCAGTATCTGAAACCTTACAGGAAAGTTTATTTGTGTTCCTTTGCTGTTTTGACTTCAGCTCAGTTAAACCTTACCTTAAGCATCAAACGAGTTCGTTTTTGTTTTCTAATTCGTACTACTTTGGCGTACCATGCAGGTCAGATTAGCTTGTTTTAATGTTTTGTATCTTTAACAATTACGATTTGTTGGAACGATACACTGTGGTATAGTGTCGCCTTACAGTATACGTTCTCTAATGATGAAATGGAAATGTTTGCTTCAAGTTTGTTTGCGTTTCCCTGCTTAATTTTCACACCAAATACGGCAGACCAAGCAGAAATAGTCGAAACCTATCAATAATGGTTTGCATTCACGTTTCATTAAATAGTCGTTGTTGTTGTGGACCAACCTTACTGCTGAAAGGCATTGTAACCTTTTAACAATGCTAAAACAATACACAACAATCAGTCTGGTCTTTAGTGCTCCCTACATTGTCGAATATATATTCTTCTTGGGTTCCCGCCACACACTGTCCTGGTCCGGGGAGTCTCGGTCGGGTGCTGGGTTTCTACCGGGCCACTCGGCGGTTTCAATGGTTCTCTCTATTCGCTGTCAGTGGTGAATGTCTGCAGGGGTGTTCAGCGGCGAATTTGGCTGCGGACGGTACTTTATTCAGGTGGCTCCAGTTCCGTATGTACTTTAGGTTAGTTTGTAAGTAGTTAGTAAGTAGTTTTATTGTAGAGTGAGCGGATGGCTT
>JAHWFP010065004.1:1162-19574 GCA_023313725.1 Lithobius niger
TTTTTAGCCTATCTTTTAAATTTTGTTCCGTGCATAGGAATAGTTCCGTCAGTTGTTTACTAGACTATTGAAAGGAATGTAGGGAAAAAAGGTGCAGAAAAAAATCTATCAACAAAAACATTTTCTGGTAAAATTCATCCTGCCTGGTGAAATTCGAGCAAAGACAACTGACCTAACCTACGATGTGTAACAACTAAGTGTTTAAATAACACGGAAAAAAAAACCGTTTTTCCCATCAGCTTTTTATCCCGCAGCTTATTTCTTGTGGCATTTTTTTTCTTTTTTCTTTTTTTTGCTGTTAAAACATGAACATTTTAGTGGCAAGTTAGTTGACTTTTAAGGTACTCGAAAAAAATGTATTGGTCTTGGAAAAAAGTCCTTGAAAGTACGTGAATTGTTCGTGTGTGATCTTGTGCGAACTCGGTACCTAGCAAAATTGCCCCATGTGTCTTCTGGCGTCACGCAGGGTTTCCACCAACCTGGAAAAACTCAAGGCATTTAAATTACGTTTGAAACTCGAGGAGAACTCGGGGAATTCTCTGATTTTTTTACAAAAAAAACCTGGAAAACTCAGGGAAAAAAATTAAGATTTTAAATAATGTTATTTCCCATCTAAAAGCTTCAGCCTTTTTAACACAAAACTGGTAAAATGTATGAAAAAAATTCCTTCCTGAAATTACGGTAAACAAGCCTGGAAAATGACTTCACCTACAGTACTTTGGAAAACCTGGAAAACTCGGGGAAACTGATTTCAGTATTTTGGTGGAAACCGTGTCATGGCCTCCGCTAGCCTTTTATCTTGAGGACGAGGGCTTTTCCCCTCAAACGAACGACTTCCAGTTTTCCAACCAAAAAAAATTCAATTCTTGTTGTATCACGATACCTCCCCGATTTCTGGGAGGAAGGAAGTTCGTAAAAACCAAACTTAGAACCATTCTAACTTTCTAGCATCATTCATGATTTAGCACCTCGGGTAATTAGATAGACCCCCCTTTGCAATCCCCTGCCCCAGGTCTCGTTTCAAAGCATCAATTTACTAACGAGGGGGAGGAGGAGTGGCACTGATGTTTGTGGGTTCGGGTTCACTTCCCCTCTGACATCCACCTGCTCCTCGACCATACCCTACATTCCTCCCGTTAAAGAGACATGCCCATTTCCGGTCGTCGTGCCCGCCTCAAGATCACTGTCCCACCAATCGAAAGGGAAGTGAAAGCTTGTTCAGACGCAAAGATGGAGAGCACAATGAAGCCAACATTGTGAAATAGTAAAAATGACAAGTGAGCAGCAATTAAAGTCAAAGAGTTGCACAACTTAAATAATAATGGGTAGGTCTTAAGTTGATGGTACCTATAAGTACCATCAACTTAGTTGATGATACCTCTAAAGATTTTCCGGAATACTGTTAAATTGTATACGTTCTTCCAATTACGCGATTTTCTAGTTATACGATTACCCCTCGCCCCATTTTTAAAGTACTTTGTTTGGGGAAGCAATTTAAGTTTGGGTCTTTTTAGCTTTGAGGTCGGGCCGCTACCCACTCAAACGCAATTTGCTCGCTGGGCTAAGGTTCCCAGGGAACCCTCACAAAGCTCGGGTTTTGTCAGTTTCTTTCTGGTGTCAGTCTTTCATCTAAAGAGGGGTAGTCGAAAGAGGTGGTGTACATTCGGGTACATTGTAAAGAGGTGATTGATGGTACAGTCTGAAGAGGGGCCAAGTTTAATTTTTGGGGCATTAACGTTAATTGTTGGGCTTGATTAGGGATTGGCCAATACCACATTTAGGCCAATTGATCTGATATCTTACCCAGATATTTTTGTGATCCCATCCGATGTAACCAATCTCCAATAATTGCCAGATTCACTGCCACTATTAAACGATAAAGCGTAGCTTGCATTGGCTTTTACTTATAACTCAATTTGGTTATTTTGTTGTATTTGATAGTCGTAGCCTAGCGTACATTAATTTTATTTACACTATTTTCCACAAAATCAGCTTATAATCTGCATCGACAAACGAGGTCGATACTGTTCCAATTTTGCTCTTACAATACCACT
Source organism: Lithobius niger (assembly GCA_023313725.1). Classification (NCBI taxonomy): domain Eukaryota; kingdom Metazoa; phylum Arthropoda; class Chilopoda; order Lithobiomorpha; family Lithobiidae; genus Lithobius; species Lithobius niger. The sequence goes on from JAHWFP010065004.1 coordinate 3,217, forward strand.
ACCGCATGATCTAACCTAACTTAAACCTGTGAACCTAACCTATTAAAAATAGGTACGGAAAAAAAAAAGGCCGAAGGAAAAAATAATAAAGCTGCAGTACGTTTCCTGGTGAAATTTCTTTGCCTGCCTGGTGAAATTCGGGCCAAAGCAACTGACCTAACCTAGCCTACAAAAAATAAATAATAAACAAACAAAATTTTATAAGTTTTTTTTATTGTGCAGTTCATTCATTTTCTCCACGGAAAGGTCCTCTGACCTTTTTCCACAGATTTTGTTTTTCCTCACACCACGAGGATACTTCTTCAACAGGTTCCCCTGTTCATGTCGTGTGGTTTTCCCAGGATTTCTCTTTACCAGTGCTCGTTTCAGTTCTCGGCACATGGGTCAAAGGGCTGACGGGTGGCGTGGTTTATTTTCTGCCGGGATGGCCTGTGTCTGCCATCTGTAACTGATCCCGTATATAGCAGCAGCTGCACATCTGCTGTTGACACGTCGATGGCCTTAAAACCAGGCCAACGGATGCGCACACCTCCTGTCAATCCCCACACAATAGCAAGTATGCAAGCTCTCTGATGTACGGGTGGGCCATACAAAATAGGCGGGAGGAGGTATGTGGAATCCTAGAAATCGTTTATGTTGTATCTCTGGAAAATGCCTCACCCAAATTGTCTTTTAGGTGTTGTTGATATGTGGCATTCACGAGCACAAATTCCTCTTCTCTTGCTACACTTCCTTTCTGAATCCGTTTATGTAAATCCTTAAAATGGAATTTGTCCCAAATTGGATACCAGTGCCCCCAATAACGAAATGCGAGCAAAGAGATAGAAATTATTGATTAGCATACGATTTTTTTTTATATATATTTCATGGTGCCTTTTGTCATGTGAAGCTTCTTGCCACAAATGCGTAAACATAAATTTAAAGTTGGTTTATGTTCCATTTGAGCCGGGGATGGGAGGAGGAGGGGGCATGACCAGTGCGGATGCTCTTATTTCCACATTGCCGTCGTGCGGTGTTTGGAAATTATTCTAAGTAGAATTTTTCATAAAACAGGACGGAATGCCAAATGGGCTCGAGACGGGTTAAATAAATACGGATGCAAACCTATTTACGTGGTTACATCCCGTTTCGCCAAAAGAAAGATTAACAGCTTTTGCCTCAGGGGGCCAATCCCGTTTCGCCAAATACCGTTCACGAAACATTTAAAACATTTAAACACGAACATTTATAACACGATAATGGTCAGATATTTTTGCTAATAAACGTTTGCCTTTTAAAGCCCAATTGCGTAGAAATAAGGTATTAAATATCGTGTACATACAATTCTGTCAAATTCGTTTTGGCTAAACGGGGTTGGCCCCTGAGGGTTAAGCTGTTATTCTGCTTTTTTTTTGGGGGGGGGGGGGGGCGAAACGGGAGGTCAAAATTTAGGTTGCCTTTTGGACTTTAAAATGTCATACTGCCTGAGCGGGGAATTAAACCCACGACCTTTGAAACCAAAGGTGTAAGTCTTAGCAATGAGCCATGGCACGGGCGTCACTATGGCTCAGCGGTAGGACTTAAGCCTTTGTTTTCAAAGGTCGTGGGTTCAATTCCCCATTCAGGCATTCCGACGTTTAAGTCCAAAAGGCGACGTAAATAAGTTTGCGTCCATATTCATATAATATTTTCCCCCGGCTGTTCCCACCCCCTCCCTCCTCTTATTTGTTATTATTCCGTAAAATTCGTGGTCAGTAGTGGCTAGAAGTAATACACGCTTAATTTTTAGTATATCTTTATCATAAAAGTATCCCGACGTCCTGTTTTGTCAAATACATTTTGTAAAAATAAGGCGGAAAATGAGAGCTATTTATCTCTTGTCCCACTGGTTACCATTAGTTGATTGTTGTGTTTATAGGGCAGTGACACAACGTTGTATTATTGTATATAACTCTATGCTGGAGCCACTAACTGGGATAGCTGCAAAGGTCACTGGAGGAGGAAAGAAGGGCGTCTTACTGAAGACAAAGCTGTAAAGAGTGGATTTCTTAGGCCTATAATGCGCGATTTTTGTCGATTTGTTGACAGTTGCTGACATTTTTAAGCAAGTGGAATCTTTATTTTCCAATTACAACCTAGCAGCATATGGGATTGGAGAAAACAACGTTTTTTTAAGCCTATGAAATCCGCCTTCAAACCACTGCCTTGACTGGAAGTGCCGTTGTTTAACCCTCCATTTTAATCAAGTGCCCCTTGCAGCTATCTCTCTTGTAGCCAATATGACGTCACATGACGCTGCTCTATACCAAACACAACAATCAACTAATGGTAACCAGTGGGACAAGAGATAAACACCAGTAGTAGTGATACTGCAAAATTATAAAATGCGAACATCATACTGCTCAGAACTGCATTAGCCAAACAAACCCATTTTCTGAATTAACACATGAAATCAGAGAAAGTAAAGGGACCTAGGGGAAAAGAGCGGAAAATGAGAGCTGTTTATTTCTTGTCCCACTGGTTACCATTAGTTGATTGTTGCGTTTATACCAAACACAACAATCAACTAATGGTAACCAATGGAACAAGAGAAGAACACTATAGTGTCCGCGGCCCATCTTGAGTTCGCCCAGAATGAACACAAATAATCGATTGCATTTTTTTGGTAGCGGAGTGCCTTGTTGATATCCAGCCTAGTTACAAAAACAATGGCGGCCGTCGATTAAAGCCTCCCCCTCCAGGAAGACGTATCCGATCATAAAACACGGGCAAGACTCAAGATACTCCGCGCACACAATAGTGTAGTGATAGTGTAAAAATATAAAATGTCGTAATCTGAACATCATCCTAATTACTCCGTACTGCATTCGCCTACAAAGCCAGTTTCTGAATAAACACATGAAATAAGAATGTGAGTCGTTCAGCCATTTTCTAAAACCATAAACAAAAAGGAACGGATTGTGGAAAAGGCTCGGATTCAATCAATCGTACGTGAAACAATTTAATATTTACGTTTCATAAAATACAGGATAAACAAACACTAAGTTAATGGACTCCTTAGCACTCTCTGTTTTGTATTTAGCCTAATATGCACGTTAGTGCATTAATTTTAAATTAAATTTCAATTAAATTAAGAAGGAGCCTAAGGAGGCTGCTTTGGGCTCCAGCATCTGCTTCAAACCACCGCAAAATCATAAAACCAGTGTCACGTCTTTTAATTTATAGTAGCAAAGGAACATCGCGTCGTAAACACGACGTTTCACGTGAACGAGCACGGAGCATCATCATTCCAAACATGGCATTGATCTGCCTGTCGGCCAAACGGACGGATATACCCTAGCTGCCTGGCAGTTTGACTTCGTCCAATTATTTTTGAAATCGTTCACCTTTTTCCCGCTCGGAAAGAGACAGTTGACAAGCGACCGACTCACTGAGTGTCGATTTCACAAGGAAAACGGTTGGATGCGTTCACGTGGAAAGTAAAGTGGGAAAGGGTGGGTCGAGGGGGGGTGGGGGGCGGGGGGCGTGCGTTCACCCCATGGACCTTGAGAAAGGAAACTAGACACAACAAACGAGCGAAGCGACGGGCTGGCCGTTACAGGCATACTTCGAACGTGACTGGATAGGGCTGGACTTAAGCCTAATCGAGCAAGGAATAATTAATAGTTAGGTATGAACGACGTCGTGTCGTTTGAATTCGTGATCAGGTATCATGGCGGGGCGGGACTACGTGCGCGGCCAGCAAGAGCTCCACCCAACAGTGTAAATTTTCGCTAGTTATGAGAGAATTTAGCTGGCTAACTATTCATAGAGCAGTGACATTTGCCGCCATATTGGCACCAGTATGGGTTTTGGAGGGCATAACTACAAGGTGTACTACATAAAAATGGAGGGAAAAACAACGGAAGAGTGGATTTCCTAGGCTTAAAATAACGTTGTTTTCTCCAACAACAAACATCGCGCGTTATGGGCTTAAGAAATCAGTCTTCACAGCATCGGCTTCAGTATGACGTCCTTCTTTTCCTCTATGTAGTGCCCCTTGCAGCTAACCTATTAATGCTCCAGCATAGAGTTATACTACACAATAATACTACGTCGTGTCACTGCTCTATAGCCGACCTGGTTAACCAGGGACGAACCGCGGGGGGGGGGGGGGGTCCAAGAGTTGTTGACCAAAACAATCGAATTAAAACAACTTTAGGAGTAATTGTTTTTTCAAGAGTCTACGTCTGTTTCGAAGAATAGCAAGGTTTTAACGGTTCGAAGTAAAGTGCTCGGATTCAATAGGACACTGATGTGTCACCGATGACTATAACGGGGCGTCGGACAAACGTCTAACTGGAAAATCGTCTAATGGGATAATTGTCTAAAATCTGCCTAAATAAAAAATCTGGAAAAGCATCTAAACGGAATATCGTATAATGGATAAATGTCTAACTGGATTAACGTCTAACTGCGGTTTCTGATGTTATATGTATAGCCGCAGCGAGCGAGGCAGGGATATTAGACGATTTTCCATTATACGAATTTCCAGTTAGACGCTTTTCCATTATACGAATTTCCCGTTAGATGATATTCCGTTATACTGTTTTCCGTTATACGTTCTTCCAATTATGCGATTTTCCAGTTAGACGATTATCCCTCGCCCCGACTATAACATCAGGCAAAGGATCGAAAGTGGGAAAAAAAGTTCGATCCGAAAATTCCTAGAATAAATTGTTTGTGGAAAAAAGAAACCTGAAAATAAATTTTAAATAATGTATGTAGGTAAACAGCAGGGAAGAAAAGAGTAGGGGTGGGCGGGGGTGGGTAGTTTCCTGGTGAAAATCTATACCCTCCTTGGTAAAATTCGAGTTAATTCGTAACCTAATAATAACAGCATGACAAAAAAAAAATGACGAAATAAATTTTGCTTATTTTCGCCAGATCTTTTGTGCACTACCACTTAACTTTTTCCCTGCCTACCAAACACAAAAAAAAGGTAGGTTACGGTATCCAAACCGATCCAAACTTTATTTTTTATTTTTTTTTGTAGGCCCCTCAGCAATGTGTTAAGCTTGCCTAGAACATCATTCACACAGCCACCAAGTGAGCTCTTTTATTCCATTCGTAAGCCCACCATAAAACGTCATATCCGCGTGGGACGAGCTTGAAATTCGTTTTGTGAAGGATTGCGTTAGGGCAATGGAAAATCATTTTTTTTTTATTTAGACCTAGACCTCTGTGTCGCTGTCAGATCCAGCCGTTTGATACGAACACCTGTAAAGGAAGGACTTAGCAAGTTCGAATATTGTTCAAATATTACGAAATGTTGTGCGTAGTTGTCAGATCCGGAAAGTTGAATTAGTTGATATCACCGGATGCGACCAGGGGGCGGGCTAATGCGCGCAGATCCGGGTTCGGCGGAAGGAAGAACGGCGCTTGACGCATTATTCGTGTTCAGGTATTTGCAAACGAAAATAACATACGTTCATGGCCTTGAAAGATTAAATAATGGCCATAAGAACTACTGTGAAATTATTATTTCTTGCTTTAAGCCTAACCCGATAACAAAATTGTAATTTGTACGTAAGCTTGGTGCGGCTTGGTGTATTCAAATCCAATGTACCGTCATTCCATCAATAAACATTAACAGACGTGTAGCTAGCTTGGTGTGCGCCCCTGAAAGTTCAAAGTACCCCCCCCTCCCCTCCAATAAAAAAATATATGTACATAAAAAATATTCTATCATAAACTAATATGTATGATTTGCCCAATTGTGAAACTAACCTAGTGCCTACAGTCAGCTTTTTTAGCTTCGAAATATCTTTACGTGGTTTGTTTCTAATTGCCTGCAAATTCATCGAAAGATCCTTCACAACCTTTTTTTTTTTTTTGGCATGTTTGCTGTCAATGTTTAGGAGAGACTGGTGATTTGGTAACTCAGCGTTAACTTTCCGTTGTTTTAATCGACTAAAAAAATTTTGTTTAAACAAATTTTCGTGACAACGGGGTGGTGCTCAGCGATGCTCTCTGACCCCACCCCCTCTCCCCACACTTAAAATAAATTAGCTTAGCTAAATGCCAAACCAGAGGCAACTCGACATGATGCGCCCTAGGCATAAATATCATCGCTACACAGGAGTAACCATTTCGTTGGGAAAAGTTTTTATAATATAGTAACGCGCCACTTCGCGTTGAATTTTCTTCTGTCTGGCTTAATTCAATTTCCGAGCTGAATGTTCAACATTTTTGCTGAACTAAGGCGTGGTAAGTTTCTTGCCATTTTCGTAAAAATTTATTCTCTGCTACGAAACTGACACTTCAATTGATACAAATCATTTTTTTTTCTTCTTTTTTTATCCTTCGGGAAATAAAAAAAAATTATTCATAGCCATGTATTAATAACAAGGGTGGTAATAATAATAATTGACATTCGTTCTTAGCTACAAGCGTCATTACAAATTCGTTCTTTCGCTTTCGACAGCGCCGTTGCAGTAAAAAAAAAAAACGAAGTATTTATTTCGATACGTGTTTGGGGCTGGCATCTTTCAATTTCTCACAGTTAAAGCTTTCCTTTTTTGTCTTAAGAGGTAATGTCCTACTTCTCAAATTCCTAACGCAACAAACAAAACTATTAGGCGAAGAGATAGAGCTGCGATTGACCGCGGGCTAAAGCGTCGTAGTGAGATTGATTTTTCTCTCAAAAAAGAAACCGAAACAACAGCCGGGGACGAAAGAAGAAAAAAAAATGGCCGTAATCATCGACTTACAAGTGGTTTTTGACTCCAGTCATTATAGTTGTTATTCACCTGTGAAGAATTCGGAATTGTTGAAGTCCTTGTCCGATGGAATTGGGAGGAGATACGATCTGGTCAGGAAGAAATCAAATTATCCTTGAAACCTAACTCGGCTTTGAACGGGAGATGAAAGGATTTCGTTTACGATCAAGTTGGACCGGGAATTAAAGCGGAAGTACGGACGCCATTTTGGAATAGTGTTTTTAGCGGGTCATTTTTCTGAATGATAGGCTTCCTTATCGAGAAAGTTTGAAATCAATTTTTGTCGTACAAAGACATATGTCTGAGGTTTTTAACTGATATATGGTCGTTTTTGAGTCGTGGAACGCAGGTATTGATTTGCATACACCTAATGAAATCAGTAGTTGTAAGTAATTATAATCGGGCTTATTTACAAACTGGCATTGTGTACAATCTTACCATAAGAAATGTACTTTTTCGTTTCGTTGTTTTAACAATACAGTTTTATTTACAATTTATTACTTTTGAGGTTTTAAAGTGGCACTGTTACTGAATCAAAGTATGCTGAATCTGATAACTTCTTGCGCTATCTATCAATTGCTTGCATCAAAGGGAGGAATGCGCAACAAAATTTCTTTAAACAAAACAAACAAGCCACTTGCCTCCGTAATTACTGAGTGACAATTTGATACACCCTCGTGCATTTGGGAGCAAGCCGTAAAGGTTAACATGTCACTGCGGCCAGATGGCGCCGCGACAAGAATCATACAATTTTCTGTTGGTGACAATGCGTCTTTCACTGACGCGCCAGGGTTTGAAGGAGTGTCGAAAATCCATGTTCTGTCTCATTCTGGTTCGCGATCCTGTGCGACCAATTGTGGAACGACTGGTTGTTACTATTTTCTGGAATAATCTAGCCTACGTTAAAAACATAGGTTACCCTCATAAATATCACTCGTGCAAGGATTAGTCTCCTGCAAACGGCAACTTCGTGTGGAGCAGTGTTAATTGCCCTTGACGCGGAGAAGATCGCTTTATCAAGCAAGGCCGACTGTGGTAGAAATCCTGTATCTCGCACTCCTGGCTCAACACGCCCATGCTGCAGAAAACTGATGCCTGTTAGCAGTGCTTTGTTTAAAATTAGATTTTGGTGATGTTAACTGGTTTGGAGCCCGGAAGCGAAACTCACAGCTTCTCACTCAGACGACTTTATGACACGGAATGCAATTTAACCAGTTTTATTTTTAAATTAGCCTACGAGCATTATTTGATTGATTTTCATGGCTTTTCTGTTTTGTTAGTTGTTTACATGGTTACAGCTTGTTTTTTAAGGTTACAAGTTCAGATGAGCTTGAATGGTTGAATTGGTATTGAATGGTGAAAGTGTAGCCAAATACACTTCTATGGTCCATCAAACAAACATGGCTTTTGATCGTGGACTTTGAAAGATAGGTAGTTCTAGCGGCCTTAAAAGTTAATTCATGTTAGTGTTGGTATACAACTACTGCAGAAAGCCTTGCAGAAAAGAAACGGGGATATAAGGGCATTCCAAGCTACTACAGTAGTTGCATTCCACAGCCGGAAGCAAATGGAGGACCATTTAGGATATTCTGAGCTAAAAGTATGTGAAATGCTTGCTGTTGGACTAACTAGAGAGGGACGAGAGACCTTTTTGGGTCTATTTCAACCCAACCCTCTCCATTGTACGACGCCATTGTACATATTTAGCTTCACTCGCTAAAAAGGCAAAATAGTAAGTGACACCATAGATTAGAAAGTTAACTAGATATACCGTCTCACTTTTTCCCATCCTACGCGGACCTCTAGCGGTAGTTGCGGGTACTAACACCTCTGCCAATGCTTTGCCTTCTGCTGCTTCGAAGGCAAAAGCATTAGCAGAGGTATTAGTAGCCGCAACAACCGCTAGAGGTCCGCGTATGACGGGAAGAAGTGGGACGGTATCTAGTTAACTTTCTAATCTATGGTGACAATCAAATAGTGATAATCTAGCTCGGGAACCATAACCAACCCACTCGAATGGTCAATGTATACTCATTGGCCGACACCTTCTATTCTATTCTATTCTATTCTAGTTCATTCTATTCTATTGTTAGCAGTCGCTACTTGGCCAATAGACTTTAAAAACACTCACCATTTCACGATTTATACTTGACACATACCAAAACATCTTGCACAATGCGTGGTTTTTAAATTTATGCACTGACGAAATTGCACAATTTTCTTTAACCCCAGCATTATTGTGTCCACGGCGTATGTTGAGTCCTGCAAGTATTTTATGAGCGGCTACGTCTACCTGGAGGGAGCGACTTTAGTAGATGGCCGCCATTGTTTTTGTAACCATTTTGGATATCAACAAGGCACTCTGCTACCAAAAACGTACAATCGATTATCTGTGTTCGTTCCGTGGTCAACTCAAGATAGGCCGCGGACACTATAATGCAGTAAAAGCTGTTACGTAGCCCTTATAAATCTGAGCATATCGCCGTAAACCGTTCATCTCAAACTTGTACAGTTTCCGAGATATCTCACTTTGGAGCGTTGTTCTGTATTGCTAGTCGCCGTTTTGGTGAGTAAGGCTAAATTTCAAGTCGCCAGTATTGATTTCCATTAGCCAAACGTCGAGAAGTGACCAACATTGGAGAGGGTTGACGCCATAATGCAACCCTTCCGAATGTCAATCCAGTAGCAGTTGCCACTTGGCCAGTAAACCTTAAAAAGCATTCGCCATTTCACAATTTTACTCGCCAAATACGAAATAGTACATCTTTGCACGATGCGCGGTTTCTTCTAATTTATGTATTTATGAAATTGTAAAATTTTCTTTAAAAATCCCAGTTTTAATGCAGATAAAGCAGTCATGTAGCCCTTAAAAATGTGAGCGTAATGCCGCAAACCATTCATCTCTAACTTGTACGGTTCCCGAGATATCGCTCCGAGTATCATTCTCAATTTGCTAATCGCCATTTTGGCGAGTAAGCCTAAATTCCAAGTAGCTAACTGCAGATCTCCATTCGCCAAATGGCGAGTGGCGACCGACATTGGAGAGGGTTGCCATAACGGTTTGTGATTTTTTGCCCCTCTTTTACATTGGCTATACAACATTTTTAAAATTGTCTTTTCACACCCAATCGAAGGACGACACCAGGTCCTGTGTGTAACCGTCGCAAATATGTGAATTCGTTTCGAATTTCGGTAGTAGGGGGCGTTATAAGAGGTTGCTGAACTGGGAGTTTACAAATTTCGTTTTTATAAATTAAAAAAAAAAGGTAGTGGATTGGGAATTTTCCGTTACTGGGCCCTTTTTTCTGTAGGTTTTATTCTAAAAACATCTTTTTTCACATATGTATTTTTATCTGTGTTGTAGGCTATTGACGTAAGCATTCTTCAAACAGTGGGTGTGGATTAAACTTCCTCTTCCTGTCCATTATCCAAACTCATCAAAATTGGTGCACACTCTATTAATTTAGCTGATCAAGTGCACATTCTTGCTCTGGTTAGTGAATCAGGCCATCTCTGTATTGATGACCTACTTGGATCAGTGGACCAGAGTTGTTCTACTCTTGCCAAATGAATGATAATACAAACACAATGCCATTGAGTGGACCTGCTTATGTTGTGCATCGTTGCGTAAAAGGGCAACTTATGAATGAACGTTATTATTAGCCCGGTTTTTTGTTGAACTCGTAGCACACAGTAGTTATCGGATGTGCGGATTGTATGCAAAGGACAAAATTATCAGAATGTGTGATGCTTCATCTGTAATATGATCGATTCTGCAGTAGTTCTGTTAGGAGCCGTATTTGGCTGTAAACCTAGTTAGGGATACCAGTACACAAACTCGGATTGTGGCTAGCTACCACATTTTTAGGGGGTGGGGGTGGTCGTCCTAGGATGTTTGCCACTTCAGTCATAATAAAGATAATTGTTGTTAATTTTTTATGCATAGTATAGATCTGTAGGTGCAGATTCATATTTTTTTTTACTCGCCATTGGCCAGTAGATCAAACATTTTTAGTCCCCAAATGTGAAAATTTGTCGCCAAATTAAATTGAATGTTTCAATTTTTTAGTCATCGGACTCAAAGGACAAAACTCGTTAAATCTAGTGAGTCCATAATCTGTCATAATTTTTTATTAATAATATTGTAGTACGTTCACACGGCCTGGTAGGTAATAGGTTGCAAAAACTTTTTGATAATAAGGAAATTTCTATCACAGTAGCATTTTGCCCCATAACTTCTGAACAGTAAGGTCTAGAGCTTGGAAAGCTGGTAGAAAAACTTATAAAATTGTGTACTAAAGCATTAAAATCTACGGGCGAATTGGCCTCTAGCAAAAATATTTTAATAACCAACGTGCTCAATTTAATCGCCAATTGGCTAGTGGCCGGTGTATTTCTGCAAGTATGGATCTTTGTTCTTTTTAGTCGGATTCCATATTCAGCTACAAATTTTCATGAGTGTGCCACACCTCTTACTTTTTAATGTAGATTATATAGAAGTTGCATCCTGGTGTGATATATTCATGAAGAAACCCTTCTGATCATGAGTGACACTATGGATGGATGGGTTTATAGCAACATTTACACGGCTACTTACGAGAGATGACATGAATAGCAACACTATGGTGAGGAGTGATTTTTGTCACCGTCACATCCCCATAGGGATTAATTTAATATGATTGAGATGAGACAAAGGATATATCTATAGTCTCATCCCAATCATATTAAATTAATTTGAGACAAGCTATAAGGCTGTTTTAACTATTTAATAAATTAATATAAATAAAGTTGACGATTTTGCCAGACAAGTAGACAATAATTGTTTTTTTCAGGAATTGCATTAGTCTTATAACATGTTTTGAGGAGAGGAGAGGAGTTATTTATGTCTAAAAAGTGTGTACAAATTTCTTCAAAGTTCGACAAGATGTTGAAAGAGAAAGGAAGATCCACTTAACTGCATTATTGCAACGGGAACCGTGCTTTAGAGTACAGTAGCGTTTTGACTTATAATAGAAAATAAACGTCAGCATTTTGGGTCGAATTATTCGGATGCATACCAATAAAACTGCACCCAAGATTCGTCCTTAGCACTTCAGATGCAGCTGAGAATATAATTGCATGTCAAAGCTTATATTTTTCACAACTTTAGAACCCCACCGGTTAGTGACTTCTGTTTGTGTCATTTTAAACAACCTTAAAAGAGCTTTCCAACGGAGGAACTCCACTCCAGCTACATTTTTTTTAATGTCTTAAACTTTAGGAAAAAGTTTTCAGCCTAAAATCGAAGTTACCAACTAACCAACCCCCTGAAATGTCAATTTAGCAGCATCACTTGGCCAATCGAGCTTAAAAAGCAATCTTCGTATCCTAAAACGATGCATTGTTTTTTTTCTTTCTCTTTTTTTCCCCCCTGTACTCCAGTGTTATTGCAAATTCAATTGTTGTGTAGCCCTTGTAAGTCTGATTACAATCGCCTCTTCCTTAACTTGTACAGTTTGCGAGATCTGGAACAAACCCGCCAAGTTTCAGCCAATCAAAGTAGTGATATCGGAACAAAGATGGCTGCAAAAAAGTTGCTACATTTGTTGCCAAGCTAATCCCACGGACTAATAGATCAAAGGTTAAAATGAAAAACCTGAGTATTGCTACAACCCGTAGCAATGGACAAGTTTTTCATTTAACGTGTGAAGTAATAATTGGTGGGATTAGCTTCATAACTAATGTAGCAACTTGGTGGCAGCCATTTTTGTTCTGATATCACTATTTTGATTGGCTGAAACTTGGCAGGCTCTTCACCCTTGTGGTTTTAAGCCGGGTTGTGCCAATCTTCGGTCATCAACTGGTGGGTTTCATTACAAATGGTGACTGGCGACGGAGTGTAGGAAGATTTGGGCTAATTGTTACTAATTATTGCAATTTAGTACTAGTTACTGCAAAGTTACGGCCAAATAATTGTATAATTACCATGGTAAATGAACCTACCTACTGGTCCTAGGCCTAGCAGACACCTAAGCTGAAACATTGAGTTGGCAACAACGCTCTCAAATGTCATTCCATTTGCAGTCGCCACTTGGCCAGTAGACCTTACAAACTACTCGCCATTTCAGAATTGATACTCGCCACATACCAAAAACATCTTAATGCATGGTTTCTCTAATTTATGCATTTATAGAGTTGTACAATTTTCTTTTACCCTAGTACTGTTGCAGAAAAGGCTGCTGTGTAGCCCTTGTAAACCTGCGCATAACGCCGCAAACCGTTCGTCTCTACCTTATACGGTTCCCGAGATATCGCTATTTGAGCGTAATTTTCTATTGCTAGTCGCCGTTTTGGCGAGTAGAACTAAGTTCCAAGTCGCCAACTGTTGATTTTCATTCGCCAAATGGCGAGTGGCGACCGACATTGGAGAGGGTTGGATGGCAACAAACCGAACTGAGACAGTTTACGTGAAGGACGATTTTGCCTGCTAGCAAGATGTGTAGGGTAAGGCCGCCCGCGCACTGAGCGAATTGGCTGCACGGCCAGGTAGCTGCAGCCAATAAGAATGTTTACCGATTATGTAAAACCAAGCACTAATAATCATTTTCATTGGCTGCAGCAACCTGGCCGCGCGGCCAAGTCGCTCAGTGTGCGGGCGGCCTTACCCTACACATCTTGCTAGCAGGCAAAATGGTCCTTCACGTAAACTGTCTCGGTTCGGTTACCGATTACCAGTCTGTAGTATAATTTTACATAAGATTGCGCCCCGGGGGGGGGGGGGAACTAAGTGAAAAATTAACCAACGAGTCAGAAAATTTCACATTTGCACGACATCAATTGTGAAACAAGCTATTTTTAGAGCAATGTGCTGATCGTGTTGCTTTGCGAAATAAGGAACTAAACGACACGAAATGCTACTGCAATTTTGTTTTTGACAGGCAATCTAAATTTATTACTGCCAGACATTGAAACCATTAAAAAAGCAGAGTGCATATTCCATTTTCGTTAACGTAAAGTAACCACAAAAGAAACTGGTAATGGTCTGTAGGTTTAATTTTTGACAGTTCGCCCTCTGGCGGCCCGGATCAGTAACAAACGCCGCAAGTAATGGCGCTCTAGAGGAAGCGTTCTGTGGCGCCTCATCTTGCAGACATGGCTGTATCTCAATAATTGCGTTGAAGGGTGAATTACACAAGTAGAGAAAAAATTCAACTCTCGAAGAAAAAAAATCTTTTCCATCCTGAAACTTCTCTTTGCCCATCGCGTGATGAAAAAAAAATAAATAAATAATAAAAATACAGCGTAGAGTTGGGCAGAGTTCTCTGCACCCATTAACGGGACGACAGGCGGAATTTTAATGAATTTCTTTTGAGAAACCCATTTCCGGTCTTAGCTGTAGCTGCAGTACCTTCCCAGGCGGGAGTTATAAGTTAGCAAGCGCTGTCCCTTTAGGCGTTTCCGTTTTCGAGTTTTTTTGTTGTTGTTCTTTCTTCTTTTCACCGTGGCTTTCGTTTTCAATGCAGAGATTACACTGCCTCTTAGTTAAAAGGTGCACTTCATCATGCGTTAGTTAAAAGGCTAATGTATTCCCCTTGTTAAATGGGCAAAGGACAATGGCATATCTTCCATAGGAAAATTATGTATCTCCATTGGCACTTGAAGAACGAGTGTGGGTATTTGTCTCACGCACTTCTGTTCAGAATACTGTACCACAAGAAGTACTGGAAAGTCCTTCAAAAAAGGTCCGTGGAAAATCATGTAGTATCTCCATTAGCAATTGAAGAACGAGGTTGGATATTTGTCTCACGTACTTCTCTTCGGCATACTGTACCACAAGAAGTACTGGAAAATCCTTGAAAATAGGTCCATGAACTCTGGGTGTCTGGCAGCTTGAAAAATTGGGGAATCCTAGAAGAGTCTGGGGGAAAAAATGGACAGGGAAAATCTGAAAAATTGACGAAAACACCGAAAATTACGTGTTTGAATAGAAATTCCAGTGGTTTTAACGTCTATCCACTGGCACAGTGGAACAGAATGGAACGTTTCGACATTACGGCATCTCGTTTTCGAGCATTAATTATCCAAGTGGATAAAGTCAAACACACATTTAAAACATTATTAAAAACTGCAACATGTCACTTTGAAACCAATGTTCAAGTTATGAGAATAAAGAAAAAACAAAGAAACACATTAAAATGCAGTAATCTCAATTTTTTTCATTGTGTATTTTGTTGGACCAAGGCATTCTATTTTTACTTATTATCACTGCAGGTGTTTTTTGCTTGTAAACTCGTGGCTTTGTCGCTACACCACACAAAAACTGACGAACTTTAAACTTTAATTCTTTGTTACAATTTCGGCCATATGAACAAAATGGTTGCCAATTCCCGAATAAAAAGGCAAGACTATGTAATAGTAACAGACTGCAGAATTAAAAATATGAAAGCGGGGTGAATGCAGTATGAAAAGGCGAGACTACGTAAGAGTAACAGACTGCAGAATTAAAAATATGAAAGCGGGGTAAATGCAGTATGAAAAGTCAAGACTATACGTAATAGTAACAAACTGCAGAATTAAATATGAAAGCAGGGCGAATGCAGTACGAGACATGCTCACTGAAATAGTATGTGTGTTCTCTTAACTATAACGTTCCATGATAAGCATACGTTTATTTCACACATTCATAATTTATTTACTTACTAGTGGAAGTTGGCGGAGAAGGGATAAGAAAATTTGTTGAAAGCAGGTGTAAGCGAATCTCAAAATAGCAATATCACCAAGTCTTGCACGCACATGACGATGAGCTGTTAGTATGGATTCAAAGACGTACTTTACGCAAACTTTATGGAACATCAGTGATGGGGCAAGATGGCCTGGTGGTTAGCATGATTGTCTCATGTACCAGAGCCACCGAATTGGAGCCAGACATTAGCCACCCCTGGCATTTTCGGAAAGAGAAGAGCCAGGCTGCAATGTCTCGTGCTCATGTCGATTGTGGTATGCAAAAGATTTTACAAATTTGTGATCGGAATTACCTAGCAAAATTGTCCCTAACACCTTCTTGTGCTATGGCTTTGGCTGGAACTCGTCAAACTTGCGAGGAACGCAGGATTAGGTTTTTGACGCCGAAAACCAGTTTTGACGTGACGTTGAAAACCGTCAAAAATGTCGAAAACCAAATAAACCAAATTTAATGAATATGGCACACTTATAAATGAACTCTTTCATTAACATAAAATAAAAACTTCAAAAGCTCTTTAAGTTAAATTATTATTATGGCTTCTTAAACATTGTGAAGCAATTTCAACGGCGTGACTAACTAGACCTAATTACCAGTGATACAAAACACATTGTGACATAATCGTTTTCAAAATTTATAAGTCAATTACGTTTCCAGTAAACAGGTTTTAGTCGTTTTAATTTTCTTCTTTATTTATACAGGCTATTACATTTTTTTTTGGGGGGGGGGGCTAAATTGCAGTTTTTTATGTCAGAAAGGGGTTTTTGACGTAACGGTTAAAACCCTGGTAAACACCGGATAAAAGCTGTCGCATGTCAATAACTTGCTAACCTTGGAGGAACATCAATGGTTTTTCACTGGATTGAGTAAATGCAGGTAGCCGAAAGAGTGATAGTTTG
>JAHWFP010065007.1:0-12358 GCA_023313725.1 Lithobius niger
GGATCGATGATGCCCTTGTCGTGGTATACCACTGGATGACATGGGAGGTCAGATTTAAGTCTTGGGTCCATTGGGGCGGAAGTACGTGCTGGATGCAGGAAATTGAAAAAACGAGGGTAGCACGGGGCACACTTGCGTAGTTCGTCAATTGGTTGGAGAACCCAAGATGAAGAATGAACGGTGGGGGATGTGATGGTGGCAGGTTTGTTGCGAAGAGCATCTGCCAAGACGTTGTCCGCTAACTGTTTTAGTTGGGTGGCGTTTTCGGACCTCAGCTTGTTGTTTTCGGCGGTAAGCAAGGAAATTTGGGAGTGCTGGTGGAAGATTACATTGTGAAGATGTAAGAGGTATGGTTAATCTTCTTAGAGTTGCGTTTATATTGTTCCCGGGCTCGTACATTAAGATGCAGCTTGTGTCGTAAATTTAGGAAAATTCTTTCATGGTCCACTTCGACTGCCTCTTCATGGTCGAGGCAGTATAAAGGTGAAACCTGTTTATCCGGAGAGGTGATCCGCCTTTTGCTATGTTGTGGATTCTGCTGGAGAGGGGGACAATATGGATGGAGTTGTGGATTCATGACGGGTTGAGTCTTTCAAGTCTTTAAGTTGTTGACCCGGAGAGAGAGGAGTGGCAGGAATTTCGATGGTAGTCCCTGGGGAAACGTCGAGGTCAGGAATGGTCTCCATTACCGGAGACGAAGGGGCCTTGTCAAAAATTATGGGATCGCCCCCGTCGACTGGGGAGGGTGGGGGGTGGGGGGGTTAACAGGGTCCAGTCCGGGTGACAGCAAAGTTGCGGTGCTCGCCAGAGTGTCGAAGGAAATTGGAGTATGGAGCCAAGACTGCTGCGACATCGGAGTGGAGACTTCTTCGTTTTTTCCCGGGGTGGCCAGAATCGCGGCTACGGTCGAAGCAGGGGATTGTGTGGTGGAAGTCAAGTCTGACTTGAATTTTTTCAGCATCTCCTTGTGCATATTTTCATGCCTTTTTCTGGTGGCAGACAGGAGTTGACGATGGACAATTTCTTGCCAGTCTCTAACTGGGATTGTTACACAAATGGCGCCTGGACGATCAAAGTAGTTGCACTTGCGGTGGTATTGGCAAACACAATGAGGGTCGATTCTCTGGGGGTTGAAGAGACCAGGACAGTGGCACTTGGCCGGATCGTCGATTGTTGGTTTACGGCCGAAGTGTATGTCAGGTTCTTCATCAAGGGTCATTGGCTTTTTAGCTCTCACCATGGTAAAAGAAAAAACGGGACGTTCAGGTTGTTGGCGTGAATGCTTGGGACGCTAAACAGCGTTGGGGAGGAGGTCCCGGAGATAGGCGGAAATTCCGGAAGTGAGAGGCGGATGCAAACAGGAGGTGGCGCGCCTGGCAGTAGTAACTTGTACGAGAGCTGCACATGTTTCATCTGATGTGCGAACAGGAGGTGGCGCGCCTGGCAGTAGTAACTTGTACAAGAGCTGCACATCTTTCATTTGATATGAAAAAGGTGGGTAGCCGGGAGGCGTTGGTGCCGAGGGTTGGGTGAGGGACGGGACCCGTACTACCAGGTGAGCGTTGGTTGGCTAGTGTTCAGCTTTCATCAGCCATCAAGAGTGGATAGGGTCTTTGTTTCTGAGAGCAGAAAGAAGTCCAGATTCCAGTCCGTGGTAGATTGTGGAAGCGTCAGCCGGTGGTGAGCCCTTGAAAAGGGAATGGCCGGGTACGGTTTCTTCGACTGTCTGAAAGGGTAAAGATAGTGCCGGGGTCCGGACGTCGGCGGTTTTTTCGTCGTCAGGGAAGAGGAAGCTACTCCCCGGGCGAAAGCGGGATGGTAGGTGACGGAACTCCAGTGGGGGCCGAGGATGGCCGGGTGGGGGATTCTCGGATGAGGGGAAAGAAGTTGGCTTGCGTTTCTAACGAGTGGCTGAGGGAGACGTTCGGCCTTGTTTGCGGAGGGCACGGCTGGAGAATGAGGTGGACCAGTCATGTATGCGGGCGTACCCGCATCTTTCGGGCCGATTCTTGGACGGTGCTCCGGGCTTGTTGCGGAGAGCTCCAATCTCTCCGGGAGGAGACGGGTAAGTCCGGAGGAAGGTTGCGGACTGGCGAGCGTGAAGCCGACAATGTCCGTTGCTGGGGTTTCTTAGCGTCACAGTTGATGTCTGTTGTTCGGACTAGAAGGCAATTCAGCTAGGGCCGGACGGAAGACGGGTAATGGTGAAGGCTTGGTTCAACTGGCAGAGGGTCGGACGTAAGCGGAGTAGATGGGCTGCAGGCTGCTTGGCCTGGTTGTTCGGTGCAGGACACGGCGCAACAGCAAGGCGGGCGAAAGACGCAGGAGCAGGGCGAGGGGGGGGGGGGCAGTGCTTGGTTGACCTTCATCACGGTGGAGGGCAGCAACACCTGTGCAAGGTGGGTGAAAGGCGAGCGAGTTAGTAGAACAAGGAATGGTGGCTTGGCAGATTTTCTCTCTAGTGTGAAACGGCAACACTCGAGCGAAGCGGGCGAAAGACGAGTGAGTGCGTGGAGCGGATAATAATGGCTTGGCAGATCATCTCCACAGTGTAAAACGGCAACACCCGAGCAAGCTGGGCGAAAGACGTAAGGCGGTGGAAGAGGAGTGAGTGCGTGGAGCGAGGAACGATGGCTTGGCAGGTCTTCTCCGTGGCGTAACACAGCAACACCCGAGCGAGACGGGTGAAAGACGAGTGAGTGCGTGGAGCGGAGAATAATGGCTTGGCAGATCATCTCCACAGCGTAAAACGGCAACACCCGAGCAAGCTGGGCGAAAGATGGCTTGGCAGGTCTTCTCCGTGGCGTAACACGGCAACACCCGAGCGAGGCGAGCGAAAGACGATTGAGTGCGTAAAGCAAGGAACGGTGGCTCGGCAGACCTTCTCCACAGTGTAAACGGCAACACCCGGGGAAGGCGGGTGAAAGACGAGTTGCTTGGAGCGAGAAACGCTGGCTCGGTTGACCTTCATCACGGTGCGGGATGAAAAACACCCGAACAAGGCGGGTGAAAGACGAAAGAGTGCGTAGAGCGAGGAACGCAGGCCAGGCAGATCTTCGTCAAGGTTCAAAACGGCAACTCCCGGGCAAGGGGGATGGAAACGCCCGAAAAGGATGGGTGAAAGACGAACGAGCGTGAGGAGCGAGGAATGCAGGCCTGGCCGACTTTCACCATGGTGCAGAGCGCAACATCCGGGTAAGGCGTAGACAATTGAGTGCATGGAGCTAGAAGTTCAGACTCGGTTGGCCTTCCTTGTGAAATCGGCAGACCAAATCCAAGACGGACGGTGGACGGGAGCTGCGAGATCTTCAAAATAGTACGTGACAGCTACGGCATCAGTGAGGTGGACGAAAGACGGCGAGGGAGCCAGAGAAGGGGCCGTCGATGGATGATCCAGTTCACAACTGCTTCCACGGCTGGACTGGTGAGACATGGAGCTTCAATGTCGTGGCGGGAGAGGCGAGAGGCCTGAGCAACAACCCAGACTCGACGGCGACATCCCAGATATGGGCAGACCGGAGACGGGCCGAAGAGTGGAGCGCGCAATGACGGGAGCCACGGCAACGTAATCCCAGACAGCAGCGCCTGAGCCAGGGACTCGGGCGTGTCGAAGAGGGGAACAGCTGAAAGACAGGAACAGTAGAGCTGGAATCTTCCATGGTGGCAGCAGAGAGCTGGAGGGCGAACAGAAAGGCGGACGAAAGCCAGGATGGGATGCGGACAGGAGGCTTGATAGAAGACGGCAACCCAGGAGCATCATGGTGGAAGTTCACATGAAAACGGACGAAAGGCGAGCAGGGCTAGAGACAGCCAGGCGTCTGGTAAGGAGACGATAGCAGGAGCAGGCTAAGACCAGGTCCGGAGCCGCGGCAGAGTCCGAAAAAAAGAACAAAAGAAGGAAGGAAGGGAACTAACAGAACGAGCCGCCATGGCGGCTTGAGACAAAGAGATGGCGAGCCCTCGTAGCCGCCAGCTTATATAGGGAGGACTACGCACGCGCATGCATGGTAGGGTAACGGAGGCGGCAATTCAAGTCTCAAGCAACCAACAGCATCACTGAGACAGCAATGCTAAAATTGCCAGGTATAGTATTTTCACAGCAAAGAAAGAACATTTTGCCGGCCTTCAGCCTGGCCGGCTAAAAATGGTTTCTTTTTTGCCTAAAATATACTTAACCTGATAATTTTGCATTACATTGTCCCCAATGTGATGTTTCCCTGGAGGTTTTTCGGTTGCTTGTAGCCACCTGCTTGCATGTCCCCACTGCGTCTGCGCAACGCAAGTCCTCCTCTATATAAAGCAAGAACGTGGCCGGTTCCGGCATTTTATTTTCCTCTCAATCTGTAAGGCGGTGACTCGAGTGGGAGGCAGGGCAGGCCTTTGGTTAAGTATGTTTTAAGCAAACAAGAAACCATTTTTAGCCGGCCAGGCTGAGGTCCGGAAAAATGTCTTTCTTGTTTGCCAAATACATTAACCTGATAATTTTGCATTAGCAGCTGACCTCGTCACACGTGGTGGCGGGCACCGGTCTGACGGGTCGCCCCGGGATGCAAGCAGGCTTTATCCAAAAATTTCTAGGAAATTTCGCACTTTTTTCCAGAACATGGTTCAGCCTTTCTTCGATGGATGGTTTGCTTCCTTCATGTGTGGCTTGCTTCTGCTTCGTGCTGAGTGCTTAAGGGGGCTTGACCACATTTTCGGCTGACGGTTAGTCCCAACCGGGGTAGTCCTTTGTCTTTTCTTAGCACATACCTTAGGTTGTAGAATTTTTCAGGATGTTGTTGCTTTGGGTTTTTCGACCGGGATGGCGTTGTGGTAGCCCCACAAAGTGGAGATTGTTCGATGTGTCTTGAGGGTTTGTTCCGGTGTGTCCGTTGAAGTGGACATGGTTGCGGAAGATGGAATGATGGGCTTGGTGAAAGCAGGATTGAAGGAATGTGTCCGAATCTTGTTGGAGATTTCAAAGAGTAGCAGGAGCAAGATTTTCGGAGTTGACGAAGTCAACAGGTGGTTCCCCGCCAAATGGAGACGAGGGGCATCCGTCCTGAGGAAAGGGGAGGTTTGTCGGGTCCTCTTCCTAGTTGGGGCCATGTAGACCGGACGATGAGGGGCAGATGAGTGGGGGACTGGTGACTGAAGTCATGACAATTGAGAAATGGGTGTGCCACCGATTGAGCTTTTAGCTGAATTTTTTTTGGGAGTGATTGGTGCTGACCACGTAGTGATGGGGGTGGAGGTGTCGGTTCAGTTTTGCGATTCATCGTAGATGAGAGGGTTGGAGACGGGAATGTGATTGGAGATGCATGTAGCCTCCAACTGACCCATTGCTAAAGTTGTCCCATCTGAATGGTCGTGGTAGCTGCAGTGCTGCAAGTGTCTTCCGATCCTTAAGAAGTTGTCGACTTTGAATTTAAGCAGGGTTGACACGTGACGTGCACCGAGGAGGGAAGTGACGTCTTTGGAGGTGAGAAGCAGACTTTCCTGCTTGATGTGGTGGAGAACTGGCACAAAGGTGGGTCGAACAGGTAGCCGTTCGGGGCGTGGTCTTGCTTCTTGGACGAAAGGCGAGGTTTTCCGTCCAGAGGCGCGGGTCCTGTAGGCTAGGCAAGGATGACGGTGCAAGAGACCGGCAGGTGAGACCGTGATGAAAGTAAAAGGGTAGTTGAGCGAGCGAAAGTGAAGTTGTCGTGAATGCATTGACGACAGACGGAGGTTCAGGACGTCGTCGAGGGGTTTTGGACGAAAGGGGAGGTTTTCCATCCGTAGGCGAGGATCCTGTCGGCAAGACAGGGGTGACGGTGCGAGAGGCCGGCAGGTACGAGCGACCGGCAGTTGGAAGTGTGACGAAGGAAAAAAAGGTCTCGAGCGGGTCAAAGCTGAGTTGTCGCGACAGCATTGACGACAGTCTGAGGACGAAGATATCGTCCAGGGCGTGCGGGACCACTGGTTCGTGTGATAGAGGAAGAATTTTCGTTCGGAGGGTAACCCAAGGTGGTCCAGAAAGGAGCGGTGTTGAGCGTTCTTGGTTGTGGTGAGACCTTGTCATCAAGGGAGGGAGGCATCTTCTGTTGCAATGAGAAGTGAGCAGGGATGTAGAACAAAGCCAACGGTCGGACAGAAGGGGAGTCGGCGAGAAGGGTCTGGAGGTCGTGAGCCCAGAGGTTTTGTTGGCTGGTGATAAACGAGAGAATGTCATGTCGACTCGTGAAGTTTCCTTGGGGACCAGTGTGCTTGTGGTGGACGACAAGGAGGTTTCGGCCATGACTGAAACCTGGGACGAAGTGGATGAGAGCTGGGCTGACCGACGTCGGGAGGAGTTAGGTAGCTGTTGAGCGGCGTCGTAGGACAAAGGGATTTAAGGAGGTTGTCGCCCGTTCGAACGACAACATGGTGGTGGCGGGAAGTCTTCTTCGTCCAGGGGTTGTGATGGAGGTTTCCGTCTTAAGTTCAGCGTGAACGTACTGGTCGTCCAAAATGTGGAGGACATGTCCGGTCAGCGTGAACGTACTCGTCGTCTCGGTGGAGGCTTCCGTATGGGGTTCGGCATGAGATGGGGTCCAAGGGAGACGACACTTGATGAAAGCAAAATGGTTCTTGGAGCCTTGCATAGGTTCCAGGTAGTGCGGAAGCAGCCTGAGGGGCTGAACGACAAGGACTAGGTGGAACGACAGGGTCTTGACGAAAATAGAGACGATGTGCTTAAACGAAGGGAGCTGTCTTTGAGCAGGATAGATGGTCGGTGGCGAGGGATCACCGTGGACGACAAGGAGTTGTCGACTGTGATCAAAGTTGGACGAAAACAGTTGGCACATGGTGCATTGACGACGGTGGACGGTGGAGGGATTGTCGGCCGTGGTTGAGCTTGGACAAAGGTGAGTGGCGCATCGCAAAGGGCAGGTAGTTGACGACAGTTGACGGTAGATGATAACGACATGTCAGTTATCGCACTGGGAAGTCGTGGCACATGCCGTGGGGTGTTTAACGGAAGTCGGTCGGTGGTGACGGCCAGAAAGGTTGAACTTGAAGAGGCGTAGTACGGCGGATTCGAGACGTGTGAGGAAGGTGGTGAGCACCAATGAGAACGCGAAGGGAGAGAATTCTTCGGTTCAGGTGTGGGACGATCCCGGGAGACAACAGGACGGAGCCACGATAACTTTATTTCCTACGATGAGAATACCTAACCGTGGGTTTTTGCTACAAATGAGACGAGCAGCAGAAGGCAGCAATGTTTGTTTTGATTTTTGCTCGCGATGTGGGGTTAGCCAAGGACGAGGCGATCTTGAGAAGTGGAAACGGCTTCTGTCTTAACTCCTTACTCAAAACGTGATATTTAAACCACGAAGCAGACAAGCATCGGCGTGAACAGCAACTAGTCTTGGGTTTCACTCGAGACATGGAGCCAGCCACGGCTGGGACAACTGAAAGGGTGCTGACAGATCCAGTCTTAACTCTTCACTTGAATATTGAGTTTAGGCTATAGATGAGACTAACAAAAGTGGACAGCAGCTTTTGTCTTGATAATAGTTCGAGAAGTGGGGACAACTATGGTCGAGTCGAGTTGACTTCTGTCTTGACTCTTCACTCAAAACGTGGCTTTTGGGCCACAAATGAGACGAACAACGGTGTGCACAGCAACAGTTGTCTTGAGTTTCACTCGAGACGTGGGGTTAGCCACGGTCGAGACGAGCAGCCAGGGATGTAAACAGTTTCCGATTCCACTCTTCACTCAAAACGTGGGTTTTAGCCATGAATGAGACGAGCATCAGTGTGGACAGGAAAGGTTGTCTTGATTTCCACTCGAGACGTGGGGTTAGCCACGGTCGACACAAGCAGCAAGGGAAGTGCACACTTCCGACTTCACTCAAAACGAGGGTTTTAGGCACGAATGAGTGAGCATCAGTGTGGACAGCAAAAGTTGTCTTTGACTTTCACTCGAGACGTGGGATTAGCTACGGTCGAGACGAGCAGCAATGGAAGTAAACGGCTTCCGACTTCATTCTTCACTCAAGACGTGGGTTTTAGCCACGAATGAGACGAGCATAAGTGTGGACAGCAACTGTTGTCTTGAGTTTCACTCGAGAACTGGGGTCAACCACGGCCGAGGCGAGGAGGAAGGGTGCCGACAGTTTCAGTCTTGACTCTTCACTCAAATCGTGAATGTAGGCCACGAATGAGACGAGCAGAAATGGACAGCAACTGTAGTCTTGATTTGTACTCAAGACGTGGGGTTTACCATCGTCGAGAAGGCAGCAGCAAATTCCATCGTCGTCGAAATCAATCGAAACCGAAACGCTTGTCGGTCATGTAGACTCCAATCCAACAGTTATCGTCCACAACTCAGGTTAGGAAGGCGACAGGTGGACGAAAGCTCTGCCGTGGCGTTGACGGTGGGATGAGTGGCGATATGAGGCGAAGCGGGAACGGCACGATGTTGGCATCGGGTGAGTGGCAGGTTCGGGAGAGGGCCAGTTTACGGACAACAGCATCCGTTGTAGGCTTAGATTCACAGGGTTCTGATTGGCTGTCGTACTAACCAATCAGAGATGAGTCTCCAATTCATGATGGCCGAAAGGAAAAAAAGTTGGAAGAAAGCAAATGACGAAAGCGGGGAAACAGAGCGGCGGGGAAACAGAGCGGCGTGGAGACGACCGCTGGAGGAAAATAAATACTGGAACCTGCCACGTTCTCGCTTTATAAGAGGGGTATGTGTCGCGCAGACGCAGTGGGGACATGCAAGCAGGCGGCTATCGGCAACCGTAAAACCTCCAGGGAAACATCACATTGGGGACAATGTAATGCAAAATTATCAGGTTAATATGTTTGGCAAACAGGAAACCCAAATTACGTGAACTGACCCCCGGATGGGAGGAGGCAGTTGTCCTGGCTTGCTTGGACCCCCCCCCCCCTTCCAACCCTCACCTGAGTGCGCCACTGAACCAAACTGAAATCCTACTCCCTAATTTAACAGCCACCGGGAAAATAACTTCGAAATAAATACGAATTTCAGTCCATATTACCATTGTTACCGTTATTTAAAGTAGGCCTCACAATCCACAAAATGCACAAGCACGCAAGAGCGTTTTCAACACGAAGGGGGCTTAGCTCGTCCCACCTACCTGACAGCAATGCAGATTCTATACACCACAGACTACACACCACGGATACCGCAAGGAGCCTGGATGTAATTGCGTTTCGCGCTAGCTTGTTAATACCAAGCAGTTGAAAGGTGTTTGATGGAATTTAGCGGTCTGCAAAATTGCAAAACGACGATAATGCAAGTGCAAGACAAGTCAGCCATAGTTGAAACCTTAGTCGAAATATAGGGTGAAGCGGCTATAGCTAAAACTGTCGCCAGTTTGGGGGTACTGCTGCGTGGGGCGACGGATGAGGCAAGGCCATGGGACAAAGCCACAGCCTGGCCGCAGGGCATGTAGCCTCAGAAGCAGTGCCACCAGGCCCACAACACTGCCAAGATGGACAAGTGACAGACGATGGAGCGGTCCTCCGTGGGAAGCCTCTCTTGGATCGTCTGTGGAACATATCACACATTCACTCGTTTGTCGAAGGACGAGGGTCAACAGCAGCGAAGGACGACAGGCAGAAGAGCTGCAAACTTCAGGAGCAAAAGACAACAGTCTGAAAGCACTGCAACGATGGCCAGCGAAGGATGAGTCTTGCTAGAGAAGGATGATAGTTTTGCTTGCGAAGGGCCACGTCCAACAGGAATGCAGGACAACAGCCCAGAGGGCTGCCATCGATAGGCAGAAAGGGCAACAGGGAGCGAAGACGGCAGTCTAGAATAGCTGCTACAATGGCCAGCGATCGGCGACTAGCAGCGAAGGATGATAGTCTTACTTGCGAAGGGCCATGCTCGGCAGAAGTGCAGGAAGCCAGCGCAGAAGAGCTGCAAAAGATAAGTAGCGAAGGGTGACAGGTAGCAAAGGAAGACAGTCGATCTAGAAGAGCTGCTACGACAGGAGCGAAGACAACAGTAGAGAAGAGCTGCAACGACGGCCAGTGAATGGCCACAGGCAGTGAAGGACGACAGGCAGCACAAGACAACAGTCAGCGAAGGACTGTGAACCAGAAGACCTGCAACGACAGGAGCGACGAACGACAGTCTAGAAGAGCTGCAACGTCCACCAGTAGACAGGCGACAGGCAGCACAGGATGACAGTCAGAGAAGGTTGGTAGACCAGAAGAGCTGCAACGACAGGAGCGAAAGACAACAGTCTAGAAGAGTTGTAACCGATAGTCAGCGAAAAAACGGCAAGCAACAAGGGACAACAGTCTAAAAGCACTCCAAATGACATGAAAATTGAAGAGGCAGACGACAAAGCGACCGGTCGACGACTTCGACAAGGTGAACTATAACAGAAAAGGGCAACATCAATGTATATAATTACGTAAGGTTTAATTCTTCGAGGTTTCCTTGATTCTAGTCGAGTCCGTCACTGAAAACGCACGATCGCCGATTAGTGAAGGGCAAGACGACAGGCTGGATTCCAAGACGACGGAGGCTTGAGGTGGGAAAAAGCAACAGACGTCCACACACTGTGGATGTCTCAGTAGAAAGATGAAACAGAGTTGAGCCTCGGTTCCTTTATAGGAGGGGTGCGCTGACACATGCTCACATGGGTTATCGAGCTGGCAGTAGGTCTATAAACTTCACTTCTCTAGGGAAACAGCATTCGAGAACCAGAATACTAAAATTGCAGGTAATGTATATTTTGGCGGCAACTAGAAACGCAAGTTCAAAATATCACTCTTGTAGCTAGTAGGAAGCCAGCTGCCCCTCTAGACGAGGTCAAAGTAGGTCTAAAAAAAAAAAACAATCTAAATCCAAGCTTTTGTCCTGGACGTCGACCTAGTAACAAGTGGTGAGATATAAAGTGAGTATTACAACATGGATACTCCTACCTACTGGCTCCAGGTTAAACCAAATAAAACAAACAAGGATGCACTAACACTGCAATAGTAATTTGACGTGTCGTATAGTAGAATAAAAAAAAGTAAATTTTGCCCCCCCCCCCCCCCCAGGCCGGCCGGCTAAAAATGGTTTCTTTTTTGCCTAACATACGTAACATGATAATTTGCATTACATTCCCCTGGAGGTTTCTCCTGGTGCGCAGACGCCTGCTTGCATATCCCACCGCGCATGCGCTGCGCAGTCCTTTCTTATAAAAGCGAGAGCAGTGACGCTTTCGGCATTCATTTTACTATATCAATGTGTCAGGCGGTGACTCGAGAGGGGAGGTAGGGCGGGAGTAAGGTTAAGTATGTTTTAGGCAAAAAAAAACATTTTTAGCTGGCCATCCTGGGAGTCAGCAAAATGTCCTTTCTTTGTTGCCAAAACATATTAACCTGATAATTTGCATTATCAGTAGACCTTGTCAGAGACAGGTGGTGGGCACCGCCTGGACGAGCGCCCCGGGATGCAAGCAGGCTTTCCCCCCAAAAAAATTTTTATCTGAAAGAGAAAAATTCGCAGTTTATTCAGAACAATGGTTGTGAACAGGAATCTGGGTCTCGGAATCGTAGGGATTGGTGGCCCTGAAAAGGACCGTTGTTTTGAGGGTCTTGCTTCTGGCTGGATGGTTCTAGCTTCCCTCATGGATCTTGCTTCTGCTTCGTTATGAGTGCTTAAGGGGGCTTGACCACAGTTCTGGCTGCGACGATTGGTCCCAGCCGGTGTAGTCCGGATTCATCCCTTGACATGTCCCTTAGATAGTGGGACGTGAAGGTTGATTGGTGGCGCCAGGATGCTGCTGCCAAGATTTCTTCAATTGGGGTGGCGTTATGGTGGGCCCATGATGTGGAGATTGCTCTTACTTCATGTGCAGTAACTCTCATGCTCTTACTCAAATTGTGTTTGTCGTAAGCTGCTTCAATTATTTCCTTATCCATCGTGATTCCATGGCGGCTGAGGTTTCGCCGGTCTGGAGATCCACAGGGAGGAAGAGCTTGTTTCTAGCTCTGCGTATGTCTTCGTGTTGAGTGCGGGCTAAGTAGAAGCAGAGTGCTCTGACAGGGCAGAGGAGGCGTTCAGGTTCGTTCCCTACGAGATTTGAGAGGGCTGGAAATGTTATTGGTCTTGATGGTTCAGAAGGTTTCTGTGTTTTAGCTCTGAAGGATGCTCTAGGGAAGAGCGTTACAGAAGAGAAATTAGGGCTGAAGATGCAGTATGCCGGATCAGCTGAGAGGGCCTGAATCTCGGAACATCTTAGGCTTGCTGCCAGGGTCACGAGGAAGACAAGTTTTTCGGGTCGTGAGATGAAAAGAGTTGTATTGCATGGGTTCGTACGGTTCTTCCATTAATGATTGTAGGACAATGGAAAGATCCCAGTCAGTTACGGAG
>JAHWFP010065007.1:24903-45856 GCA_023313725.1 Lithobius niger
TTATTGCAATGAAGGGAAGTTTTTAGATCCCTGGAGAACCAAATGCCTAAGTCTTTTACCTCCTCCACGAATGGAAGACTATCGCCGTCAAGTGTATAGCTATAGTTTAAACACCCAGGACCAATATGAAAAGTAAGACATTTCAGAGAAGAAAGTGGTAACTGCCAAATACTAGACCAATCAGAAACTCTTGCTAATTCTTCCTCGAGAACACTAGAAGGACCTGGTAATAAGTTTACTGTAGTTGATTTAAGATCGTCTGCAAATTTTACACAAAAAAGTGATGAGGATCCTAACTCCAGATCAGTTACATAGATCAAGAAAAGTATTGGGCCAAGCACAGATCCCTGTGGTACTCCACTCGGCATATTAGCCTGGTGTGAGAGTGTATTTTCAACAATTACCCGCTGGGAGCGATTTCGAAGAAAAGCTGAAAGCCAATTCAAAAGATGACCATTTATTCCACAGCTACAAAGCTTAGCCAAAAGTTTTCGGTGAACAACTGATTCAAAAGCTTTTTTGAAGTCGAAGTAAACAGTATCGCTCGAACCTCCAACATCCATCTCAGAAGTCCACCTGTCTAATATATAAAGAAGTTGATGAGTTGCAGACCTCCCAGAAAGAAAACCGAATTGGTCCTGGGTAATAATAGAGAACTATTCCAAGAACCCTAGAAGTTTAGCACGAATGATCGTCTCCTTAACCTTACATGCCACACAGGTAAGCGCTATTGGCCTGTAGTTATTGGGGTCAGATGGAGACCCTTTCTTAAAGACTGGGACCACAATTGCAGATCTCCAATCATCAGGTATGTCTCCCTGTTCAAATGACAGAGAGAAGAGTTTTGATAGTGGATAGGAAATTTCAGTGCAGATTTGTTTTAACAGAAAAGCAGAAATGCCATCAGA
The DNA here is from genome assembly GCA_023313725.1 of Lithobius niger. Lineage (NCBI taxonomy): Eukaryota > Metazoa > Arthropoda > Chilopoda > Lithobiomorpha > Lithobiidae > Lithobius > Lithobius niger. The sequence goes on from JAHWFP010065007.1 coordinate 25,812, forward strand.
TCCACAGGATCTGCTTGGCTTAATCTTTGACAAGGCTAATATCACACTTTGTTGGTCAAAACTCAACCATTCAAAATTACACTGGCAAGATTCAGCTTGAGGACCGAGCAAGTTCTGAATGGTTTGCAAGGTTTGAATGTAAATCTCCTTCGAATTAGAAAGAAAAACGAGTGAGGAGGGATATTCTACAAATCAAAGAGGAGGGTAGCCTCCTCAGGAAGTCAGTTCATCTTTCTACAACTTCATGATTTTACAACTGAGGGAAAAAATGGGTCGAAAAGTAAATCATTCCACACCATGCCCATCGAAATCGAGAATAAAGTCGATTTCTGGTACAAAATTGATTTTGTCAAGGAATTTGTTTTCCGTATAACGGGAATGTTTTAAACATTGTAATGCAATGTAAAGGATATAACCAAACTCAAACCATTTGCCATAAAAAAAAAACGTATATGGTGGCTAGAGTGGATGCTCGAAGGCGTAGCGCGGGCACAGCGGGGAGGGTGGACAGCCGCGCTTCGTGCGAGAACGATAAACGTCCTAAACTCTCCCCAATCAGAAGTGCCGGAAACTCACTTCCGGAATACACGAAGAATAAACCTCTACCAGTATGCAATCAGAACTGTGGAGCACCATGCTGTGCGCAGATTTCCTTCTTTGTATTACTTTTAGTGCCACTGCATCGAAATACAGGTTTACCTCACTAATACAATAGTACGCTAAAAATAAAGCTATTCCGTGGATTACTTTCTTCTTTGGATTTTATATTCTCTGGATTCTCTTTTTTTGGTTTTATTTTCCTGGATATCTTTTGCCGTTTAGCCATGTAACGGACTGGTTCACAGTCCTCGGCACAAAATACTATTTGCGCCAGACAGAACAAAACAAAACAAAACATGCAAGCATACAAAAAACATAGTCCAACTTTGTGATTGAGCCTCTATGGATTGTATAGCCAGAACTTTTTTTAATGAAACAGAAAAACAATTCTATCTGATGGATAAAATTCTATGTGACGGATGCACGCGTTTTCTATCGGATGGATGTTCGCTCATTTCGACCTGATGGGTTTTCAGTCTGATTCAAGGTCAGCGAACCTTCATTTTTGTGTGAACCTTCATAAAGGTTTCTGGCAAGCCCACGTCAATAGGCCTACTGGCATAGTATTATTACCAGTAAGCTTTATTGATACTGATACGTCCCTTGATATATGAAGAGTTTGCGGTTTGTAGGGCTGGCGGGGAGAGTTGTGGGGAGGGGCTGCTTTTTTCACTTGAATGTGGGGAAGGGCAAATGGGGGCCTTGGAGCGGGGCACTTTGTGGATCATGCTATGTCTAGTTTCCTTTTCACCGAAAGTTCAGCCCTGATTAAAATTCGGCAAAAAGGGAATTCCCGTTTCGCTGAATCCCATTTCGCAGAATCAAAATACTCTACAAAAATGTAATATTGCTGAAGTTAAAGAAGCGTTCCTAACTGGAAGGAATTTGTAATTGGCTGCTGTTTCTCATGTTGTGTTTAGCCGCAGCAAGTGCAGCACCGCGAGCAAAGCACGTAATTTGATTTGAAAATAAATATTTGCCAAAACAGGACCCGGCGAAACGGGAATTCCCGTTTTGCCGAAAATTCAGACACAGATTAAAATTCGACGAATCGGCTATCCGATCATTCATTCCCCCCCCCCCAAAAAAAAATATTGACTGGTTCCCGAAACCAGGGAGAATGAACTACAGAGCAAAATATCGCAGGAAAGATAAGAACGGAAATAAAAAGGCGAAAGGAAAAAGGACAAATAAAACCATAACGTCTAAAAAGGATCGCGAAAGCCATTCACGCAAAACGAGCCGCGGGATCTGTTTAATTGATATATAGGACTACTACTCTCTCATTTTTTGATTTGTAGAACATGCTGCCTCATACTCACTTTTTCGTTCTAATCCGATTACAATAGACTACCTGTGTTACAAATTCCAGCCATATTTTTTTGTCGATTTATAATTTGTCAATGTATATTAGTTTGGGTGCAGTATTGGAGCAATGGAGCGCAATCTAAGTCAATATTTGGAAGCACAACAATGTGTAACTGCAATACTAAGGACAGTTTTACGTCGATCCCGTGCGAAACGTCATTTTGCCTAGATTTCCGAACGCACGGATCTGACGAGCTGTTGGAACTGCTATCCAGCCCTTCTTAGTCAACATGCCTCGTCACATTTAACACCCGTTCGCGCGTTCGATTCCGATTAGAGTAGGTACGATTTTTTCAAACAACACTTGCATATTATGGTATTTTTTTGTTTCATTTTAAATTAGTAACACTTTTTTAATGAGAATAAGGATTTAATTCCTAGATGGCAATCACGTTTACAGGTTTTATTTATCTTTCAGTCCGCCAACCTTAAAATATTGCTACAAAGTGCGAAAATATGTTTTTGATAATTTTACCTCCACACTTCGCTAGGCAATTCAATTCTCTTTCATTAGAAACAAAATTGACACTATTATGTTGGAAAATAAGTGAGAAAAAAGTGGAACTAAGGTCGTAACTGAAATACGTTGTAGACGTTAACGCCATTTAGTAGTCAGAATTGAGATAACCAAAGGGGTTGCACTCCCTTTTAAGGAACCATCCAAAGATACAGTTTTCATAATCCGCCGAAAGGCGGCTAATGTAGTTGCAGAGACTGCCTCCTCGGTCAGAGTTCAGAGGCTCAACCACTGTTAATGCGAAGAATTTTTATCTGCACTTTGTATGTGAGTGTTGGAAATTAGCTTCATTGAGTGTCCTTTAGTAGTTTCTGAAATTGACCTCTCAAAGAATGGAAAATCCAGCGGTGCAAATCCCCTGACAATTTTGAAAGTCGGGATAAAATCTGCCCTAAGCCTACGAAGTTCTAAGGCTCCAGGCCGGCATGACGTAGGCGTTCGCCCGGTTCAAGATTTCTGAATCCACGGGAGACTGCGCGTAAATGAACGCAGAACAGTCTCCCAGGAATCTACGTCTTTTAGGAGATGCGGCAACCATACCAGGATTGCATACTCCAATGTAAGGCAAACGAACACCTTAAAAGCTGTCACGGGGGATTTCAAATTTGCTGATCTAAAACAGCGTCTCACAATGGCAAGTGTACGGTAGGCCATGGCGGTAATTTTTCCACAATACATGGAATTGAGGAAAGGAGGCACGTAAATTTGTCTCGTAACTTTTGCTACTACGATACGGCAAATGAGCCAGAATCTTGTGTGCGATGATGCAATAACTGAGACACTGACCACATAAGTTTTCATCGGATGCTGATATTGGTTTTGTCATAAAAAACAAACAAACTGAAAACTTCGTTGTTTTACAATTTCCCGTCCCTTTGTTCTTGTTCATCAGTTTTACATTTTTTAAATCTTCGAATACCCTATTTTCAGTATATTCAGCAGTTAACTTGAAGGTGGGGGGAGCAGGGAGTAGGAGAAATCGTATTACGCTGAGGGTACGTAAGGTTGAATACTTTAAATTTATTTACACTTTTTAGGTGTATTAACAAAAGTAAAAATAATCACACGAAAATTATGACAAAGTCCACATCTAATCTAACATCATTAAAATCGTTCAGTCTGTTTATTTATTTGTGTGTCCATCTATTCCTCTCAAAATAGTAGCGTCAAAAATTTGAGAAAGGGTTCAGAAGAAAGGAAATTTCTTCGAATTTCTGTTAGGCGTATTTTTGACTTCTAATTTAGGTCCTAAATGCCCCTAATCAACGAAAAATAATCGTCTGCAACAATCAACAACAATTACCCGACAATGCATGACGATTGTTGACGAAGTTTTTTTTCCATGCAAACCTCAAACTTATCGGGAACGTCCAGTAACAATTATCTGGCGGCAACATTGTCTGGCGGTTTTAATTTTGTTGTAATTTGTGTTATCTAGTTAGTTTTGGTGTGTTGATATCACTCCTTTGAGGGCCGAACCACTATCGACTTGGTGGCCTCTTTACCAGTTTTTGGCTTTGTTGTTTTGGTTTGTTTTTACAGTTGGTTTATTTTTCGTGAATTGGACGTGAATAAAATTCTTTGCAACGCTGTTTAATTTTTATCGTGATACACTAGTGTGTGTCTATAGGCACGCACGACAGTATACACTTTCTCATTATCCGTACTTTGGCCGTCCTATGAGAGACAATGCCGACAATACTAACAATGGTTATAACAAGTTCGTGAGGACATGCATAAGCTTCATAGTTTTATAGAACAACACTTTGATAAACTGAATGGAAAACTCACTGCTGGATGTGAACAAGTCATACATACAAGTCAGAAACTAAAGGATGATTTACAAAATAACAACCAGAGTGTGCAAGCATGCAAAACTAAAGGTTCCTCTACTCCTAAGGGACATGGTGACATTGCAGATTTATCCGTATGCACTACGTCCGACTTGGCAAGCGAAACTAAACCAACCTGCAGGACACCTTGGCAAGATGTCCCAGGATGAAGAGCAGCCAAGGACAACGATCAACAACTAGCCTGCGAACGAAAATATCCTACCGCCAAGAATGGAATAAGGCTCAAAGTTGCAACGAAATCTGGAAAACCAAAACCATACACGTATGCGGGAGTCACCAAGCGACAAAATATTACACCAATTATGGGTACTAACCCATCGTTGCCTGGAACTACAGTACCACCCTACCACAAAAAATCAAAGAAAGGTGTTGGACAAGAAGGAACTCAAATCAAGAAACTGTTTGTTAGTCGCTTTGCACCTAGTGTAACTGCCAAAATGCTTGTTTCCTTAAATCAAGAAACAGGCTGGTGTCGATGTAGGGGTCACAAGACTGGCCACGAAGCAACAGGTTACTCAACAGAAAGAAACTTTTTGCATCCAAGCTCCTTTGAACGTCTATGACGCTATCATTAAGCCTGAAGTGTGGCCACAGGGTGCACTTGTGATGCCATACTTTGGATTTGCCATTCTGTGGTGATCGGATGGAAACAAGAAATAATGCCCAATCAGTCTGACCTCCCAAGTCTGCAAGGTGTTCGAGGCTATTCTCAGAGAACATATCACTAATTATCTGGAAGCAAACTCTCTTCTTAAAAAAAAACCAACACGGCTTTTGCAAGGGATATTCCTGTTTGACTAATTTACTCGAGGCTGTTAACGATTGGACCACTTATTTGGATGAAGGCGATCCATGTGATGTGCTTCTTCTTGATTTATCCAAGGCATTTGACACAATTTCACATGGGGTACTTATTGATAAATTGTACAACATCGGGATCAAAGGAAAAATTCTATCTTGGATTAAGGAATTGATATCAGGTCGATCTCAACGTGTTTGTATTGCTGGTACTTGCTCAGACTGGACGAAAGTGACCAGTGGTGTGCCGCAGGGCTCTGTCCTGGGACCCCTGCTATTCCTACTGTACATCAACGATCTACCTGAGGCTGTCGTCAACCTTATTAACTTGTTTGCTGATTACGCAAAAATGTATCGACGTATCAAGTCCATTCAAGACAGAGACTCCCTTCAGAGAGACCTTAACAGGTTTCAGAATTGGGCGACTAACAACAAGTTATCCTTTAATGCTCACAAATGCTGTCCTTCATCTTGGCAAGAACAACCCAGGGTTTAATTATACAATCAACGATACCATCATTGATAAGCAGGAACAGGTAAAATCGCTTGGCATTACGTTCACCAGAGACTTGAAGGTTGCTACACAGTGTCATATTTCTGCAGGCAAGGCAAATTCGATGTTGGGCAGAATAAAGAGGGGATTCCGCTATTTGGATAGACGAACCATGCGGATTCTTTACAATACATACATTCGGCCCCACTTGTACTACTGTGCCCAGGTATGGAATCCACATTTTGTTAAGGACAAAAAAATCATCGAGGCTATTCAACGCCGTGCATCCAAGGTACCAACCCAGTTAAAAAAAACTTGGATTACCAACAACGTCTTAGACATTTGGGTCTCACCACTCTTGAAGAAAGAAGACTTTGTGGTGACCTGTTGTTGGAAACTTTCAAATATGTCAATAACCTCGAATCAAGATGCTGCGAAGACATGTTTAATCGTGCCATTTTCACTACAACTAGGGGTCAGGAACAAAAATTGCAGCTCCCATATGCTAGGACTCTGGTGCGACAAATATTTTTCAGTGTCCGCATAATAAACACTTGGAACTCACTTCCCAGCCATTTAACGGGCGGCACCAATACAATAAAATGGAAAATTACTACGACAGATGGTCCAAAAACCAGTGAACTGATCGCTTCCATGTTCCCCTTCCAGCCTCACAATCACTTTGCTTTGGCTGAGTATCTTTAATGTTATGTTATGTAATGTAATATTTTCGTACTTACGTGCCCTCCCATGCCATCCTCGTTACACCCCTAGGCTCCAAACCATAAAAGGTACGTAGTTCGTATCGTACTGCAGCTTCGTCAATTTCATAGCTGGTAGCCTTCCAGTTATCTCGGTATCGAGGAATAATCACCCTATGGAAATTAACATGGGGATGAGCGGACTAGCTAGCTAGTAACTAGTAACACATTTACAACGTTATTGAGGGTACAATTCTACATTGAAAGCAGCTTAGCTGACATTCCTACACGAGTTAATTTTTGTCAGGTGGGTCATTGCTCTTGATTTCAACACAATTTAAGCTTTTGTGCCACATATGTTTCCTCAAGTACCTGAAATGTGCCCAACTATGCTTCAAGATATAAGACACGGACGCTATGGCGCCGCGCTACAATGGTTTACAACCTCGACAATTGAATTGATGTTTGTTGTGATGATTGTTGCCTAACTTGGCGCGATCGACACACGCGATTGTCGGCGCGATCGACACGCGCGATCGTCAGGGGTTTGTTCCCCATTGATGTTCCTCTCTTTGATTGTTCGGCATCAACTCGTACTAGGGGTCACTCCTTCAAGGTCTGGTGCAACCCCATATTCCGACATCAGAAAAAACTTCTTCGCTCTTCGAGTGATCGAGCCATGGAACTCGCTTAGTGAGGAGACAGTGTCCGCCCCCTCTACCTCAGCTTTTCGACGATTAGTCACCAACCAACCCCTTACCAAATTTCTCAAACGAACCTATTAACCACAAGCCAACCGGGAACGGCGTTAGCAATCTTGTATCCAGCCTGTCTCCTTGTCCTTTGGGCTAAATCTATTATTATATTATTATTTTTATTTTTTTATTTATTCATTTTTAGCTGGTAACAATTCCCATTTTGGGGATGCTTTTGTTTTTAGTACTTATAATAACCATACTTTGTTTTATATAATGTTGCTTTTTAACGGTTTCATTTGTTCATCTGGATTTTATTTTTTACTTGGGGCCATCCTACACCTGCCGTGTCCAACACGTTTGGCGATGCCATCGGGGGCCATAGAGTCCCTGGTAGGTCTAACCTTGGTGGTAAGGCATTCGTGTCCTAATACCTTATCCCCTCACCTTCCCTTGGCTAATCTGTATCATTATTTGTGATTGTCTTCTGTTTTTTAATTGAGGCTGGCTGTTAGTGATTCCAGGGTCCTTGCCAGACCTGTTGCTACTGTGGCAAATTATTATTATTATATTATACTAGCGTGTGTCTACATTTTTTTTTTATCAGCAAAACAGCATTATTTCCGTTAGCACATGATGGCTTGTTTCTAAATAACTATTTCAGTTACACTAAAATAACCTTGAAAAGGCACATGTCCAGCTAGGAAGCTACGATGTGTGCCTATTCCCATGATTTTAGGTGGCATAGTTTGACCTGTAGAGAGGACAGACCCCCCTGCCCCTCTCTGGCTCTCCGATTTGTCTGGACCAAATTTTAAAATGTTTGGACTATAGACAGGCCTTGACTAGTCGAGGCTAGATTCCAAATTTGGTTTTAAAATGTGCACTTTTGACGGAGGTATGAGTGCAAAAATTTCCACGTTCCACAATGACACAAGTACTTTTCTAATGCCGCAATGTAACAAGTTGTTAGTTTTGGGCCTTTTCCCTCCTCACCACCATTTTGGTCGAGGCCTAATCCATATAGTACTAATTATTTTTTTTAGTTTTTGTAAAACTTAAAGTTACCCCAAGTTTTTTTCTTTTTTTTTCACGTTTGAATTGTGCTCACCCCCCCCCCCCCCCGCCTCGTAAGCTAGTTATTTCTTAACACTCTGTAAAATTGTTCTACACATCGGTTTTAATTAACAAGATGACTAAAAGAGTTCAGCGTTTCTTATGCGGTTTATAGCAACGACTTCATCACAATGACTTTTATAAGAAGCCAGTTTTTCCCATTCATTACTAAACTTTACACAAAAGTAAAGTAAATCGTAAATAGTATTGTTATTCACCTATCACAGCAGCGAACTTTAAGTTTTTTTTTTTCTTTTTTTTTTTTTTAATTGCGTAACAGGTGTATAGGTGTGGGATGCACCATCTGGCCAACGTGGCCTCTCAACTAGCCAAGGAATGTGACGGTGTGGAAAATCCGGCCCATCAATTCCAAATTTATTGCCCTGATCATTCAAAAAAAAAATTTGCCACCTGGGATTCATTCACAAATCAGGAGTGAGTCAGAACAGGTTGAGAGTATGTTCCGAAACTAGTTTACGATCGCTATCGCTCCTTACATACTGAGCCATGTAAACATTAAAATCTACGACTTCATCTTATCTTTGGTTTGCATGCTGTCAACGACTCTAAGATAAACTACTTTGCATGTTTAAAAACTGAAGCAGATTATGTCTTAAAGAGAGTACTTAAAAAGCTATATTTTTACCTGGGGATTGAATGCTTTTCAAATGACTTGGTCAGTTGCACGCTGCCTTAATAGAAAATATTAAAAGGGCAACTTCCACTTTTGCAGACCTATTTTGCAATTAAGAAAAATTGAAAATCGCTGTGTAGGCTACATCATTTTAAACAAGTTAAAGAAAGAATTTTGGACCTACAAATGGCTTAGTCCACAGCAATTTCGTCGCTTATCAATTACTGTTGAGGTTAACAGCTCTGCCATTGATGTGCGGATATAAATGAAATTAATTTCTTTTTATATCATTATAGTCATTTTCGGTTAAAAGGACATAAATCCTTCCGGTATATGCCGTGCGACCCGATGAGATTGCAGTTGGCAACATTTACACAGGTCAGAGTTAATGACGCCAAATCACCTCGCACACAAGAAAAAATAAGAAAATGAACGTGTTGGCAACATTTCCATACGTTTGAAATAATGTAGCAAAGCTGAGTCATACAGGAAAGCCAACAGGGCTTTATATTCCTTTAACGACTGCCCGTACTCAACCAAAATAATTATCACATGCCACTATTAAACTCTTAAAACACCATACCATAACCGTGTATCCGCAAAATATCGTTCGACCAAAATATATAAATTTTGCAAAATTTGAAATCTTAGCAAAAAAAATTCAACGAAATATTCGTCAAGAAAAAGAGCAATTTAAACGAAACATTGCTACATCTGCAAAAAGAAACTGAAAAAAATCTATCAATACGTAACAATCTTTCTTCAAAAATACATAATTTCTCTTGGGCCTCTTGAAAATTTTGCTACCCCCCTGGTCTGGCCCCTGGATTCTGTCCTCCAGATTTACTCCACTCAATTGTATTCCACTGATTACACAAGACTGTTTTCACTACTAATTGGTTACACACTACTAACTGATTTCACACTACCAAATTCGTCTTGCACTGAGCGTGCGCTCACCTTTTCACAGTACTAATACTGATTATACAGTACTAAATTCGTCGTGTGCCAGACACGCGCTTCCCATTTCACACTACTAAATTCGTCTTGCGTCAGGCATGCACTTCCCATTTCACACTACTAAATTAGTCTCGAGCCGGCCGTGCGCTTCCTATTTCACACTACTAAATTTGACTCGCGCCGGCCATGCACTTCCCATTTCACACTAGTAAATTCGTCTCGCGTCGGGCACGCACTTCCCATTTCACAATACTAAATTCGTCTCGAGCTGGCCATGTGCTTCCCATTTCACACTACTAAATTCGTCTCGTGCCGGCAATGCGCTTCCCATTTCACACTACTAAATTCGTTTCCTATTTCATACTGCTAAATTCGTCTCGTGCTGGGGGCGCATATCCCATTTCACACTACTAAGTTTGTTTCGCGTCGGGCATGCACTTCTAGTGGAGCGGCATAGGTCCAAAGTACACTTGAATTGTGCATTTTGTGATACAAGCAAAAGATTTGGCACAGACATGGGCTGATACAGTATATAACGATCTGGATAAGGAGTCATCGTAAAAATTAAATATTTTCAAGATGGTGGCCAAAACTGCTGAAAATCGGTGTAGTGACTATATAGACTGGAAGAAAAAACCCAAAAAATAACTTTCAACAGTAAATGTGACATTTCGGCACCGGGCGGTTTTACCTTAATTTTGGCATGCTGCATCCGAATATGTCCAGTGCCAAGTCGAATTCAATTTTTGCTTCTAGCGCCTAAATCGTTCACTCGATCGAAAACAAACCGGTTATCAATTATGTTTAGAATAAAATTTCCTTCAGAAAAAGTTCTATCCATATTTTTTGTAAAATTAACCCTTCTAGCCTAAATTCGTCATTTAAGTTCTATTAGGCCATTCATGTATGCTGTAGATACAACAGCGCACACGTGTATTATATAATTCCTGACTTTAAACAGCTGCAATGTTAGTTCTAATTCCGATCCACTAACATAATTGGTAGTGATACTTAAATGAAAGGTGAAGATGAATATTTTCCAACAAGGGTAATTAAAACGATTTATTTTAATTAGAAGGTAAGCTACGATCAGTTTATCTATAGTGTAGCGCTTTGAATTTCGCGCCATTTTAGACAATATACACCTTTAAACTGCTTCAGTCGCCGTTCAGATAAATTCAGATAAATGGATGTGATTAGGTTTAGATGAAAGATGAACATGTATATTTTCCAACAAGGGTAATTAAATGATTTTTTTTTAATTAGAAGCTACGGTAGTTTATCTACGATGTATCGCTTTGATTTTTGTATTGTTTTACGATAAGTTCCATCTTTAAACTGGTGTAGTAGTCGTTTTAAATTAGATAAATGGATGTAATTAGGCTTAAGTGAAAGATGAAGATGTATATTATCCAATAAGGGTCACTAAACTAAAACTATTTCTTTTAATTAGGAGCAAAGCTACGACAATTTTACTACCGTATAGTGATGTGCTTTTTGCGTCAGTTTATCACAAGTTCCATCTTTAAACTGCTACGGGAGCCGTTCTCACGCGGATAAATCATTTTAATAATTACCCTTGTTGGAAAATATATATCTTCTTCTTTCATCTATAATACGCACGCCGTTCTTGAGTCCTCTGAAAAATTGTCATCGACTATTTTTGCCAGCAGAAGTGGAGCTCCCTGCATGTAACCAGCATTGCAGACTGTTTTGCGGGAAAGCCGACCGGCCAGCTACTGAAATTCGTTCGTTGGTAGGCGTGTTCCATGCCAGCAGAAGGGGGAAAAAAACCTCTCTTTTTATCCCAAGCAGGCGCGAATTACGCTTAAAAAAGTTTTCGTGTTAATAAAAAACGGAAATAAACGTTGCTACTGGAGGCATAAGTGGTTAAAAAGAATACTTGTTTCTGCTCTTTACTTGAAATAAAAATGATTTCGCGAATGATAATCCTTACGAGATTCTTAGTGTATGTAACACTAGGGTTGTGTGCGGTCGGCGGGCCGTCTGGTACCAGCCCTTCGTTTTAAAGAGTATCAATTTGGGTCTTCCAGCTGTCTCAAACTCATTATAGCATTCCCCCAGCGCTCCCCTTGTCCCCTAGTTGGAAAAAATTGTGCCCTATTCCCCCTCCCCCAATTTTGTGGGTGTCCGACGCCCTTAACGGCAACTCGTGTATCTCCATGAAAATTCACAGGCACACAAATGAACAACCATTTGAGTTGTTCATTTTTGTCGTTAGTTTTGGGTAATAATAATAATAAATAAATTTAACCACAGAGTGGTTGGGATCTAGAAGGGGTAGACCACTTACACTAGTCCGAGTCGTAAAAGTTAAAATGTTAGACCTGGGCAACAAATTCAGGCCTCCTCAAGAATTTGCGAAGGCAAATTTTGGTCAACAAAAATTTAAAATGGTCGACAGAACGCGCCCGTACAGCTTCCTCGGACAGAGAGTTCCATGGATGGATTACTCTCACAGCAAAAAACCTTAGTCGACAATCCAACCTCCCCGCTTGGGTAGCCAATTTAAGCGAGTGGCCTCTAGTTGCCAAGTAAGGGCAAGGGTCAAAGAACGGCATATCCACTTGCAGAAAACCTCTAACAGTTTTGAAGGTCAAGAGAAGGTCAGCTCGAAGCCTACGTAACTCCAGGGACTCGAGCCCCACGCGAGTTAATCTCATGCCGTAAGAGAGGTTCCGCATGCCAGGAAGTTTTTTAGTAAATTTGCGTTGGACCGATTCAACCCTGTCGATATCTCCCAGAAGAGAAGGAGACCAAACCGGGCACGCATATTGTTTTGTCGGTCTCAGACAAAACTAATCAGAAAGAGACCTACAATTCCAGGGAACATTTTATATAATTCTTGTTCTCTGAAATTGCAGGTCAAATTGTAATTCACGGTTTTTATTCTGAAAAACTTGTGCGCCTTCAGAGTTGTAAATGATTATATACATACGAGCTTGAGGGGGTGTGCGTTTTTTTTTTAGGCGAAGCTTATTTTGCAGTTATTTCTTTTTTCCCCTAAAATCGTACAAAATTTATTATTGGTGCTCTATGCCCAAAACGTGTGGTTAGGTGGGATTGATTGTGGGGGGGGGGGGGGGGGGGGGGGGGAGCGTAAATTTTGTATATATGACTTTTTAGGAAAAATAAGTGGGAAACGAACGTTTATTCGGTACTACGAGATAAAACAGGACGTCTGGCTCTTATCACTATTTGGTGGGTCTGAAAAAGAACCATATTTGTGCTTTTACAAAAGACTTTGTTTGGATCAGCAGTCAAGCTCAGGGAGATTCTTCCAAAGCCATATTTGTTGTTGTTGCATTCTATTTATGGTAGAATAACTTACTCCAGTGTATTCTGCAGTAGCCTTTTATGAATCCTTCTTACTTTTCAAGGTACTGTTGGGAAATACATCTTGCTGAAATCGACGCGCAACGATTAGAATTACTACCCTGGCTTGACTGTCGATAGCTTTTCCTTGATGAAGTTTAGAACGTGGTGGAGTGGACGCCACTTATTTTCAGCTCTGTCAGTGCACCTTGCTGCCAGTACAGCTCACTCGATAATTTGCGTTGCATCATAGGAGGACTCAAGAAAGGACGCGACCATCATAAGCCTAATTACATAGATTTATTTGAATTAGAACTGCTACTACAGCAGTTTAAAGATAGTACTTGCCTTAAAATGACGCAAAAATCCAAGCGCTACAACACAGATAAACTGCCATAGCCTAATATCATCCATTTATACGAATTAGAACCACTACTGCAGCTGTTTAAAGATAGCACTTGCCGTAAAATGACTCAAAATTCTATGCGCTACAACGTAGATAAACTGCCATAGCTCAGCTCGTAATTAAAATAAATCGTTTTAATTACTCTTGTTCGAAAATGTATCTTCTCTTTCATCTAAGCCTAATCACATCCATTTTTCTGAATTAGAACCGCTACTGCAGCAGTTTAAAGACAGAACTTGCCGTAAAATGATGTACAATTCAAAGCACTACAATAAACTGCAGTAACTCGGCTTCTAATTAAAATAAATCGTTTTAATTACCCTTGTTGGAGAATATACGTCTTCACCTTTCATTTAAGCCCAATTAGAACTAACATTCCAGTTGTTTTAAGTCAGGAATTATAATACACATATGTGCTGTAGTATCTATAGCATGCATACACGGCCTAAAAGATTTAATGCACGGTGGTGACGTCACGCCAACATATCCCAATGCTAAAAGTGTAGCCGTTATATACGATTAATCTGAAAACCCACACACGTGACCGTGGGTTAATATTGATAACCCACACTTTTTTGATAACCCACTCTTTTTCCGCGCTCTACACAACCTCCGCTCCAGCCGGGGCGACATGTGACTGTAATGGTGGAAGCTCCGAAGCCCCTCTTTTTTTTATCGCTGAAAAACCAAACCGAATTGTGAATTTAATTTATGGACCCTTTCATCTACGTTTCACCATCCGGAAGTCACTGCCGACAACGTAACTTCGTTTGTGCAACTGTATAAACATAATATTTTTTTTCTTGGGCATAAAGCCACAGATTAGTGTGTGCTAGGGGTACTGCACTACCATATTACATGTATTGAAACATTTAAACCTTTTGCTTGCTGACCTTTTTTGCCTTGTTGTAGTAGTGGCCATGTTGCAGCGATTTTGTTATGAAAACATCAAACATCTTTTAGCTTAACTGCTTCAGCTTATGAGGGATGATTATTTTTAACTTGCAAACCAACTAGCTTATATTTAAACTATTTTATATAAACGGCATTTAATTCTACGATCTACCTTCTGGCAAACGCAATTTTTGTAAATATGTTTTTTTTTATTACTAATAATTCACGTCGATTTATTGGCATCTCAGCAACGATCCCTGACCAACGGCAATTCAATCTACAGTATCCTTCTTTTAAATAGATTCAGTTGTACATAACCGACAGTTAGAGAAAAATCCGTTGACATTCGAAAGCCTTTCTATTGTTCCAGTCTTAAAAGCAGCGCTGGCTTCATCGTCAGTTGCCGCTCATGCGTTCAAACACTGCTCTACCATACCGAACGGCCCTTCGCCAATCAGGTTGCAGTATTCTTCAGAAAATGTTCCCTTAGCCATTCACAGCAGCTTCTTACTCTTGATCGTCCAAGCCGAGCGAAACTTCCGGTGAACTGTCAATCACGTTGCCTAGCGGCAGACCCAACCTTCTGCCGACCAGATGTGACCACATGTGCACCATCGTCATCTGACGTCACAACACTCGCAATACTAAAATCGCATTCCCTGGGGTCCGCGCTTCATGAGTGGGGGTGCCTAGCAGGATCCGATCTACTCCTATATAACCAAACATGCTACGTTAGTCGACAGCCACGCTCAAAGACGAATTGCCGCCCGTCGCTACTCCCGTTGAGGGGATCGGGATGTCTCTCCACTGTTGCTATGCCGGGCAGAACAGAAGGTAGTAGTTTATGGACTTAAACTAGTTTAACGTTTGAAAATTTAATTTTTTGGAAATGATATTCAAAATTTTATAGTTTAAACTTTAAATCTGACTAGGCAATTTTTCGTGATATGTAGAGAGTTAGGCCATCGGCATTTTTGACCAACCCTCTTTGCATACTTAAGTGTTTGGGGACCACTTCCTAAAAAACCCGACTTTAATATTAGCCACAGCGCTATTATTATTTTTTTCTTTTATTTTAACTAAATGGGTTAATCTAAAACTTCACCAAAATCACGTAAGGTATTACTGAAGCAGTTAGGCCTTCTAGATAGAACTCTGATACTTACAGGTGATAGGGTGCATTGATTGCTACAAAAACTAAAGCTACTTGTTTTTCTAGTAACGTTCATGGATTTGAACAAACAGTAAACGTTCATGGATTTGAACTAAACAAAACTTTGACTTGTCAAAATTAGTATGTAAACAAAACTTGTTTGCAAACCGCCGATGTTTTAATGTAAACACTTGAAGTTTATTTTAATTTGCCTTGCTTTATTTTGAAGTTCACTGAACTTAATTTTTTGTAACTAGTTGAAGCCAATGTAACCGTTAATACTTTTGCATTCTATGTTTTATTAAAAACTACCAAGAGTTTTTTTAACGACTTCGACTTCGTTTGATTAATAGCTAGTTTTAAGGTTAGTCAATTTAACTGCCCTTTAAAACCAGGAACGCTATTAAATCCCACCTGGTGGCAGCCATGATAGATGAGATTATTGTAGTGATATTTTAGATGCCTAGGCATAAGAGTTCCCTACCCCCAACACCGGGACCGTAGAGAGCAGGCTAATTTTCCGTAAAAGTAAAAACAGCCACTTCCACTACTTTAATAACGCCGGATGTGTACACCAGATGGCGGTGCTAGACTGACAGCACCTTGAACAGGCAGTTAGCGCCGCTACATGACATATAATGACCGACTTTTCAAAACTACCGTACACAACATAAATTCAACCAGCAAACCCCATTGCAACCAACATAAATAGGCACATTTGCAACCTGCGACAATTATCGGACTAACACGAAAAAAAAACTTCGAGTAGGCTACTATGCAAGTACCCATGGAGGAGTGGTCCGACCCGGACCCGGCAACCTTTCGTTCCGACGGTACGAAAACTACGCTACTGACACTTCCTAAACACACCTAAAAACCTACGAGACTCAAGCGAATAGCGCATTTTATACGCTATATCTTATTTAAACTAACAAAGTAGAAAAAATACGGTTTTACCTTAAACACAAACGTCGGTGACTGGGACTGGATATAAGGACGTCCTCGCGTACGTGAGACTTTCGCAGACAGGAAGTTTAAACCGGAAGTTGATACACAAATAAAATTTTCAAATAATTTTTTTTTTTAATCTCAAATAACTAGATATGTTGGCTCGACGTCACACCTTAGCATTAAAATACATATCCGTGAGTCCTAGTCGATTTAACGGTTATAATTGCTCTTGAGCTCGAACGGCTAGTCCACTATCTCGGGGCTGGAGGGAAAAACTCGTGGGCTTTGCCCACTCGTGTTTCCCTCCACCCCCTCGATAGTGGACTAGCCGTTTCTCGCTCGCTCGCTCGCAATTATAACCGTTAAATCGACTAGGACTCACGGATATCTCTTACTTAAATGAGAATTTCGGCCAGAAGAGTTAATTTTACGAAAAATATAAATAAAAATTTTTCTGAAGGAAATTTTATTCTAAACATAATGGGTAAATGGTTTGTTTTCGATCGGATGAACGGTTTAGGCGCTAGAAGCATAAAACTGTTTTTTGGTCGCCATCTTGAAGAATGATAATTTTCACGATGCCTCCATATCCAGATTTGTTTGTAATATATTAGTCCTCGTCTGTGCAATGTTTGATGTTTGTAATCACAAAACGCACAATCGAGTTGCTATGCCGCCCCACTATTCCCATTTCACACTACTACACTCGTATTGCGCCGTCCATGCACTTCCCATTTCACACTACTAAATTCGTTTTGCGGCAGCCATGCGCTTCCCATTTCACACTACTAAATTCGTCTCGCGCCGGGCAGGCGCTTCCCATTTAAAACTACTAAATTCGTTTCCCATTTCATACTACTAAATTCGTCTCGCGTCGGATGGGTGCTTCCCATTCACAGTACTAAATTCGTTTCCCATTTTATACTATTAAATTCGTCTCGCGCAGGGCGCACACTCCCCATTTCACACTACTGAATTCGTCATCTGCACGCCAGCTTGGCCCCTACACACCAAAGCGCAGGGAAGCAGAACATCGGATAATCCTTGCGTATTATCCTTCTGCCAGCACAGAAAAAGACTTTTCTTCCTCGTGCTGCTCATATGATATAAGCAATCCTTTGGTTGAGGGATAAGGACTGCACCACTCATCCCTGACGCTAGATGGGGTGAACATGGCCGCGAAGAATTCCTGACCTGCGTGCAACTGCACCAAACATTGTATTACTATAAATTATTAAATCTTTAAGTAATTACCAAACCATTTCCCGGCAGCGGTAATGCATGCTTAATGGAAGGCCTTTCAGTTAACTGGCTTAAAAATTGCACTAGTCAACGCTTCACCCTTTGATAACTTGTTAATTTGCCTTTGTGAGCTCTCCTATAGAAAATTACCGTGGTATTGTGAACTAAACTGGTTTTACTGGGTTTTTTTTTTGTATGTGGAATTATGTTTTTTCTGTCTTTTTTTGCCCTTCTGTGAAGGCTTACTGTTAACTTGGTTGCAACTGAAATTTTGTAGGCTGTATGGCCTAACAGCATTGCAGATGTAATGTTATTAAGTTAAGTTAGTCACTTAGTTGTAACTAAGTTTTAGAACAATACATGGATCACACTTTGCTCAGTTGTCTAAACTATTCTACTCCCTGAGTAGCCTAATAGCTATTTGGCTAACATTTTACAGACTTAAACAATTTTTCTTTATTATGAAACAATTCGAGCTTTTTTAATAGTACAATAGTGTGCAAGTTTAGTTTGCCTTTCTAAGCTTTAACTTTCACTAATTATGTGCTAACGCCGTTCTTTTTAAACTTAGTCAAAGAAAAAATATTTTATTTGTTTGTCCAACGTTGCACTATCTTAAAGGTTTTAAACACTATTTAAAGTTTTTTTTGCTTTTAAAGTACAGAACAACGTTTTAAATCATTACAACGTTTTTTAACATCACAGTGGCCGCCATGTGTTAATATATTAACACACTTGCAAACCTATTTACGTTGCCTTTTGGACTTGTACGTCAAACTGCTTGAGTGGGGAATCGAACCCACGACCTCTGAAACAAAAGCCGAGGTCCTACTGCTGAGCCATACTGACACGGTTAACATGTAAACATACACATTTCTAATCGCCACTGAAGAGACACTTGATTGCGCGTCAAGCACCAGTGATATGTCACGAGTTCAATGGCTTTCCGTCCTGTTTAATTAATATATTAACACAATTTTAACCAGGCAAGCTCGTCTTGTAGTGTTCCCCACACCAACCCCGGTCACAAAACAAAGGTCCTTTTTTGAGGTACTTGAAAATTTTGATGAGGCTCTTCACCCATAAACTCTCAAAGTTCGACGCACACCGACCCACGAGGTGTATAATGCCAGGGACCACTTTGGCCTGTAGCTACAGTCATTATGTTAACCTGCTGCAAATAGACCAGGAGCTACGTACTGTTTTTTACGAGACGATCTTAAACATCCTGGGTCCATCCCGACTCATTCTTGCGTCGTTTGCTGACCGTGCCCTACGGCACGCTCATGCCACGGTGCACCCATGTCGAGCGGCGCCAAGAGGTATCTACGTGGTTTTTACATCCTTCATAATGCGTTTTTTTTTCGTTCCCTCATATTAGGTTTTTTCTCTTTTTTTTTTTACTACAGTTATTTCGAGAAATCTGGGAAATAGGCCTCTCTCGGAATCTCCTACAACACACCCTGTGGGAGTGTTTTCGTCGGGAGTTACACCGCCATCGTGCTTTGCGCACAAACTTGGAGAAACCCGCCGTTTCACAGCTACCAGGCCTCGTAGCCCCCATTAATATACGAAGGGCTGACGTTTCTTTGGTTTTTCGGCACATTTTTTCGACCCATCTTCTTTATTAAATTTCTTTTTTACTTGTTTTTATTTTGTTTCGGTTATTTTAAGGCACAGTCTGGCATATATAGCAAATTTCTGTATATCCACTATCTTTTAGTGACAATCTATCTTTGTAAAACATGCCTACGATCCGATTAGCTGTTCGGAGGTCACAACTATGTGTGGCGAATGTGATAAAGCAACTTTTTCAACGTGCCTTATTTCACTTATACAGTCCTTATAATATTATTAATTTACGTTGCTTTGTCATCAGCGGACTGTCTACCTCCACGTTTGGGGCAACTTGGGCATCGTTTAACCCGAATTTGGTATCGAACTTGACATTTATTTTAATAGTGTATTGGTGCGACGCTGTTAGGTCTACGGACCTGAAAACATCAATAGCTGCACACATACACAAGTACAGTCATTTTCGATACCCTATTCGGTTAAACAACGGCTGACCCCCAGACGCGTCTGTTTGTTGGACTCTCAATATACTCTATTCCGGCCCTATATTAAACCAGCTGTCCTAAATGTTGATAGCCTTCTACTCACGGAGAGTTCGCTATAGTTGCAGCTAATAGCCCTTCCTCTGTCATATATACCAATAAAAACCTTTCACTTCTGATCTTAGCCGGGCCAAAGAACGCTGCTGCACGTAAAACACTCATCTTGGGAGGAGGGTAAAACGAGACCCGTCAGCATTGCTTCCCTCCTACA
>JAHWFP010065007.1:49540-118785 GCA_023313725.1 Lithobius niger
AGGGGGGGGGAAAGGACGTGCCATGGCAACCAAAGATGTGTGGGGGAATTTAGAGAGATGAAGGGGTTTAAGTCACTTGATTGATGAGCTTTGTAGTATATATATGAGGCGAGGAACGAGTTTATGTCGTCCGGAATGGGACGAAAGAAGCAGGAACCTCACCGAAGTTACAAGAAGGAACTGGCTGTTTCCGAGATCTTTGTTAACGTTGCTATTGTAATATGCGGAATCCTAAGGCTACTCCATTGCCTTGACGGCGGCAAGGGGAACATGGCATTACTGTGGTGGAAGAGGCTGAGTTTTCAGCTATACCATGAAAACCTGGTGAGAAACGTGGGGCGTTGTCATATTGCCAAATGTAATAGGAAGATATCTTCTGGAACTGATTTGTTGCCATGGTCGCGTTCCAGAGGGTCACCGGAGATGAGGATGGTGATACAGGAGGATCGGATGTCTGGGCTGTTACGGATGGATCCCGGTACGGTGATAGTAATGGTGACGGGGCTTCTGCGAGCGGGTCATGGTGGACGGAGTCGGGGATGCAGCCGAAAGTTGGGGGGGGGGGGGAGACCAGGCGAACGTGCATTGTTCGTTGTAGGCACTGTCCGATGGAGTCGGGTTCGAGACCGAGCACAGTAGTATGCTCGCCATGGCGGAGATGAAGGGATAGGCGACAGGAAGGCATGGCGAGCACGAAGTAGCACATAATTAATGCGTTGGAAGCGGTATCGTCGGTGGAGAGTTTCGAGCTCGTTTGAGAAAGCTGCATTAGAAGAACGTAGGAACGCATTGTCCGATTGTAAGGCAGCAGAAGATGCAGCGGCTTCTTGTAACTCAGGCAATTCGGATTGAGCAGCTCGAAGGGTTTCTAGTTCCTTGACGAAACCATTGATGTAGTCTAGGAGAAATTTCATATTAAAATCGAAATATTGTAGTTCCCGTGCTGATAGATGGAGGCCTCTAAGCAGGGCGGAACGAATCGTGGCGGCTGACGGGAACAGTAGTCTTAGTGGGGGATGGCGTTTTGCACGGCGAAAAGGTCTGGTGTGGCGGTGGCTACTGATGAAGAAGTGCTAGTCGATACTTGAATTGAAGGCTTGACATGTAAGAACGGAGCCCGTGGCGGAGCCAAGGGAGAGCGTGCAGTCTTGATGCGTGCTTTGGATACGTTCCGGACGGTCCTGGAGTGGCAGGAACTTTGTCGGTGTCGGCGAACCGAGGGCTTTTTGCCGGATGTAATGGTGGATAAGGCACTGACGCCGGACGCTTGGTGGGTGTCTGTTTGGTATGAATTTCCGGTGTCTGTGACGGAATATCAGGTTCGGTTAATTTTTTAAGAGTCTGTCATTCTTTTCGTCAACGGGCTGCTCGGATGGAACGTTTTCTCGACTCTAGTTGGCGGCGACGAAGTTAGAGACCAACGATCCGGGGAGATGCTGAGGCAGATAGAGCATTTATCGAGGCCATTGCACTGGCGATGTTTCTGACAACATGGGTGTGGATCAAAGTGCGATGATGGTGAAGGACCAGAAAATCCTAAGCAAGAACAGGCTTTAGGTGAAGGAACGTTGACCTGTGAAACTTCCCCTGGTGGGAATGGTTCTTCGGAACGAGGATGTGTTGTACATCTTGGGTGAGGAGCTGACGCAAAACCGTTACTCGCGAAGCGGTTTGAATTGAAAGAGGTGAGAGAGTGGTATAAGGTAGATTACTGAAGTTCCTTTTCTTTTTTCCTTCTTCTTTCTCTCTTTCTCGGGTTTTTTTTTTTTTTGGAAAAATTAGACGATCAGTTGAACAGGGAACGGTGTTGGTTGTGTAAGTGATATAAGCGGTTCCTATGTGGGAGCGGAGGAACGGAAGGTTGGAGTGTTTTTGAGGAATACGGTCCTCATAGATTGTGAGGCTGTTTGCCTCATTAGTTGTAAGAGAGAGAGTAGGCTGGGTGCATTTTCTGGCTTGGATGTGGTTGCTGTGATGAGGTAAAAGGCTGGATTGGGAACTGTGGCCTTGAGAACTAGTGGAAGGGAACCATGTTCGTTATATATTAATGTAGGGTTGCCTGTCGTCTTCCTTCGCCCCCGTTTATTTTTTGTTCCTCGTGTAGATTTTGAAGTTCGGAGCAAGGGAAAGGGTAGTGTAGCAGAGGCCTGGATAGGATTACGAACGTAGTAACCTACTATTGCGTAGAGAAAATAAAATGTTGTTAAGTATCGTTGCTTGTGAATTCGTTCTTGAAGGGATGAATGTCCGGGAACGAGAACTTGCTGTCAGGGAATGGAGAGGTCTCGGCTGTGCCGGGAGGTATCGAAGAATCTAAAAGAGTAAATGGGTTGATTGATGGAGGAAGCTGAACAAGAGATCTGCAGTTTGCGGGAGGAGAAGGATAGGTGCTGCTGTAGGGTGGTGGTGCGGAACGGGGAATCAAGCGGGTGAAATCTTCTTTGTAGGTGTATCGTAGCTGGATGTACAGTGTTCTGTTATAGTTTTTTTTTTTTTTTATTGCGGAGCCAACTGCGCGAAATAAGGTACAAATTCTGGTAGCTTTGGTGATCGAGTTAGAGCTGTTGAGACCTCGGATGAGTCAGGACGGAAGTACAGGAAATACTGCAAGCATGAGCAGAAGTTGAACTACATGATGTGTCTAGAGAGGTGGGAACGAGGTTCCTTGGCTGAGGCAGGAACGATGGGAGAGATGCCAGAGAACGATATCTTGTTGGATCGTAGGAGGTGCGGGGAACGTGGTGACAATGACAAAAAGTGCGGGGAACCACGACCCAGGATAGTGTAGTGAACGTCATAGTTCAGGAACGAGCAGTCCTCGTTACAGGTTAGTTGAGCCTTGGTCAAAGGAGAGGGAGGTGCAGGTTTGGGCACTGTGGATGTTGCAGCAGGTCCAGAAGTATAGCAAGGAACGGCTGATGCTGACGAGTCGTGGAAAGGACGTCGGCACGTGGGGAACGGCACAGGCAGCTGGGTAGCACACTTTGTCTGAAGTGTTGGTGAGAATTTGCCAGCGGAACCAAGGGGTTCCTCAAGAACTGGTGAGGGCAAAGACGGGGCACGAGAAGGAGACGTTCGTTGTTGGACGGAATTGGATGAAGGAACCCGTGGATTTGCAGGTAACGCTGCTTGAGAGACGCGAGGAACGCAACCATGAGTGGAGCGTCTTCGTTGGAACGAACCTCTGGATGCTTTTACAGGAAACGCGGCAACTAAGGCCGGGAACGTTGCAGAAGGTGGCTGAAGTGGCTGTCGAGTCTGAATGGAACGGACGACTGGGGAACGGCTTGAACGGCAGTTCTTGTCCGGGGTGACCAGGTAATCCGAGTTTGTGGAACTGTGTAACTCGTCCGCCGCTGTCCAGATCCCAAAGAGGAAGGAGCAGTGACTACACTGCTCATTGGGAACCGAGATGGAACCTTTGCAGGCGACTGCGTTCCTTTTGATAGGAACGCAGGAACGCCATGGGTGGCCGGAACGGCCTGGGACCAGGGAACCGGAACGAAGATGGGGAGCTCAAGGCGGTCACGACGACGTGAACGCCCTAGGAGAAATGATGACAAGCGGTCGGCTGCGCCGTGTTATATGGCCAGCCAAAGCCTGCGCCTGCGCAGTAGGTAGAAGTCCGGCTGGGATACAAGCTCCAACAAAGCTTCTAGGGGATAATTCTAGCTCAAAAGGAGAATCGCTATTTAAAACAGGTAATATGAATTTCCGTCAGCTATAAAAATTGCGCCATGTAACTGCGCATTTCGGCAAGTCAGCTCTTCAAATTGCGGTCGGTTAGAGACTATGCGTGAACATCGAGATGGCTCCTCTCTTATCGCAAAGTACAATACAAAGTGAGTCGTCACTTACCTTTAGAAGTAATCTGGATGGTACACCGAATTTTTACGGTGGAATCTGGACGGTACATTGAATGCGAGGCGCACATAGCCTCGCTGCTTTCCGGGTGCGATATATTACAGTATTTTATTACGCTTATTTGTGGTAGTGTTTCTTATTGAACGAGTGAACAAAGCGAACGATGTCCTATTTTTACAGTGGCGGACTGGCCAGGGAGGGAAGGACGGAATATTCCTCCTGGCCTCTAATTCTCCGATTTTTTAAAAATTCGTAACAGGAAGACACGCACGTTACGTGTCTCAGCGCAATATGATTTCTCCTACTCCCCCACCCCCCAATTACCTGCTGACTTTACTGAAAGTATAGTGTTCGAAAATTTAAAAAATGTAAACGTCTGATGAACGAGAACTAAGGGAACG
Organism: Lithobius niger; assembly: GCA_023313725.1. NCBI lineage: Eukaryota > Metazoa > Arthropoda > Chilopoda > Lithobiomorpha > Lithobiidae > Lithobius > Lithobius niger. Next base: position 53,806 of record JAHWFP010065007.1, read on the forward strand.
GGAAACTGTAAAACAACGAAGCTTTCAGTTTGTCCGTTTTTTTTGTAAGAAAACCAATATCAGCGTCCGATGAAAACTTATCTGGTCAGTGATTGCATCGTTGCACACAAGATTCTGACCCATTTGCTGTATCGTAGTAGCAAAAGTTACGACAAAATTGTTTTAAATATAATGTGCAATCGGCTAAAAGGAAAAGGAAAGCCTAAAGAACGCCTAAAGGAAAACCACTTCTCCCCGAATTACTAATGCAGTGTAGTGCATCCTTGTTAGGATATCCAATTTCACTATTTAGTAGACAATTTTTGCTCATATTGAAACCGTTAACACTAGGACCATTCATTTTTTTATGGGATTTCAGCTAGTTACGAAACATGGTTGTAGCTGTAGTACTACTGCTCTACTTGAAAGTAGTTTCTAAATTTCAGCGAAAATCAGCGTTTGTCATCAGAAACAGCACTTTTTCTTAAACACTTTTAGTAAGTTGTAGGATTAATATTTATTCAGTAGTGGAAATGACAGACTTTCTACGTTGGATAAAAGAAACACGTGAAACACTACTGCTACACTGAACCTATTTGACCATTTTTAGTTTTGTTTATCATTTGTATTATTAACTGTGCACTAAGTAAAACGCGCACATCATTCGGATCACTTCCTCAAACATTTGTTTGATAATTTTTGCTGAGAGTGTTTGTCAACACCATACGAGATACAACAAGAAATCTTATCGAGCGCAGCGAGACGCGGCGGAATGAGCGAGCGAAGCGAGTGACTCCGCTACTGTGTAATTAATTCCTCCCCCCCCCCACGGATTTTTACGCCCACTTGCCTCGTTCTTGGAAGGCACCCCCCCCCCAGGCCTTGCGCATTAGTTACGCCAATCCCAGTCAGTCAATAACATGTGCGTTCAAATATACTACAGCTAGCCTACTGGAACTAAATTTTCGTCACTGGCTCATTGGCAGAGGCGGATTTATATTATTATTTATATATTTATATTGGCAGAGGAGGATTTCGCCCTTCAGGATAAGCCTACCATTAGTGCGGGAATATTACACGTAGCCTTCTACTAGGCTACGCCAGGGGGCAGCATTGCCACTATTAACTTTACTAGTGCAGCGCATTCTAAGTTGATTTCGGCTGATTCCGAAGTTCCCCATCACCGTTCTAGCAGCGAAAACTCAACTATTGACAATATTTCGTGTCCACAACATTCTTGGTGGAAATGCGAAATTGCCTCATCAAAGTACCGTATTGTTAACAGTATATCTTGGGACGTCATATATGAAGACAGTGTTTATGCATTGTTGCTCGATTTCGAATGCTCATCAGTCATGCAACAACTTTGCTTAAACACTGTTTTACAATGCACCTTTTGGAACGGCGCGATAGACACTGGTGCATGGGCCAAGGAATATGTTGTTTAATTGTTATCGCAAGCGAGTTATTCAGTCAGTTAAAGAATTCAACCTTGGGAAATCAATCTCCCGCCTTTACTGCATGCATTTCTTGCGGGATAATCGCACTTTGTATCTTGAAAACTGAGAAACAGGCAATTCAGCTAGTCAGCCACATTGACAAAAGAGTGGCGACGCTGCTGTGGCGTCCTCCATTGAAAACGCTATTTACTTCCCTAAGACCAAACACCAGGGATTCAAATGGTGGAGGACCAGGGAGGGGGGGTCAGACCACAAAATGTGGAGGGGGTCAGAAAGGGAGGGGGACCAGGGACACATGGGGGGGGGGGCACAGAGGAATCTGACCACACAATGGGAGAAGGGAACAAGGAAGTGGTCGGCGACCCTTTCCTTCTTGCTGCCCATTAAAGTATTTCGCTAGTGCGTATGTGGGGTTCAGCTAGTAACTATATTTTAAGGTAATCAGAAATTATTGTGGAACCACTAAGAGACTTTACAGCTAAGAAGATGTGAATAGAATATTATTGTGTAGTCAATAACCTGCAAATACTATTGCTGTGTTTAATATTCCATCTGGTAAATAATGGTCTTCTACATTGTGATGCTGTGCAACAACATGTCAAGAAATATCTTTCCACCCTTTATCACAACCTTCTTATATACATTACTATTATATCTAGTAAGTGATGCATACATTTCTAATTGGCTGGTGGCTAGACGAAAGGACAGCTTGTAGTAGAGATCTACAAAGACAATCTCTTAGCACATCTAAGCGAGCTCTTTCCGCAGACATACTTTTTACAGTATGAGCAGCAAACATTCTAAGCAATATCAGGCATGTTACCAGATTTTCAAAATTTGTCACATTTTTTCACATTTCAAAATTTTGATTTTCACATTTTTCACGCAGCCAAATTAACAAATTTTCATACACTTTTTTTTAATGGTAGCCTATAAATGCCAAATTATCAGTTACAGTTGAGTTTTTCCCAGGAACCTAAAATAGTATTTAATTTTTCTTTTGCTTTGTAGTGCTGAGGGATTTAAGAAGAGTTAACTGCCAAACTGGCTTCAGCAAGCTAAAAAAGTAGGGACTACTGCTTGTTTGGGGCTCCATTCTACTGAATGTTAGACACCCACATTTAGGCCTATTAATAGCAGTTATGTCCAATTTCTGACATGCTGTCGCTAACAGTTCTGTTCCTGTATTCATCATTACCTCGGCTTTTTTTTTGGCTTTAATAGAGTTTCTTTCTCGACATCCTTTTCAACTGTTTCTTCCCTCAACCAATGTTGCAGCCGCTTGCTTTCTCAGTCTTTCTTTCTAAGTTTTGGTTGCCTTTCTTACACTAGCTAACAGTTCTTGGGTAACGGAAAGTTTTTGGGGTGACGACCATGGCCATGAATGAAGATATCATCCCCAATCCACTGATGGACCCAGCTGAAAGTCTTGCACTATGATCGGTAAATTTATCTATTTGTATTCTCATTAAAAACCGTGCTCCACATCACCATTTACATGTGACAAAATCACAATAAAATTACAAAAAAAAATAAGGCTGTTGTTACTGTCTGCAAAGAAATCCAAATTGTTCATACAGCTTACTACTTTTTTTCACATTTATCACAAATTTTCACACTGGTAACATGCCTGCAATATAACGACCAAACTCTTCCAAATCATCTGGAGGACTTGCACTTATATTCTGGCATTGCGTACATTAGCAGGGCTATAATGCATTGCTTGTTTGTATAGGTATACTTTATTGTAGGGTTGACCGCCATCACCCACGTTAAAGCTGAAATTTCGATGTTTAATTTTTCTGGTATCTTTCAATCCCTTCCACTCAAATTTAGTACACCGTCAAGTTTTGTTGGACTTGGTGAACACGAGTCCAAACTTTTATTGGGTGGATAAAAATCATGATTCTTTTTCAAAAAAATGGGGTTTTTTAAAAATTTAAATCAGCATTTTTTTTTTACCCCTGCTTTTCTTTGGTTATTCAAGACATCACTTTGGTGAATGTTTACATAGATAATGCCTAGGAAATGTGTTTATAAATTTAGCTAAATTCTGATTTTTGGTTTCAAACACAGAGATCAGTTCTAATAAACATTATGATTCAGATTCAGATTTAAATATTTAGCAGATCATAAGTTAATTGGTAAAAAGAACAACTGCTTCAACTTAGTGCTGATGATTGAAGATGACTGCTTTGTTATTTTTCGTTAAATACTATCAGCCAAAACATAAGTTTGAGTTTCCAGCCTTGACTGTTCCCCGGCGGTTGAATATTTTTTGTGTGAACAAATCCAAATCCAGAAAACAACCTGTCCGTAGTCCAAACCTACAGTTCTAAGAGAAACCAAAAATAAATTGGGAAGTTTATAGGGTAATAACTGTAATTCCAATTGAAATATTTAAAGGAAGGGTAAAAACTATTGATTTAAATCGACTTGATTTAAAATCAATCCACCCTGACTTTTATTATTTTCGATTTGTCACATCGTAGATCTAGATTTGAGCTAGGATCTTAATTTTCAGTTTTGGTTTGTTGTACTATGCTTTTCTTCTACTATTTGTCCTATAAAGCTGGTTCGAAGCTCATTATAAAGGTATTTTCTATGAATGCGCCCTTTCCATAAGGCTTTTCTAATTGATCAAGTTGTTCAGGGGCTAGAGAGAAATGAAATGAAATTTTATTGGGGCCCCAGCCCGTAGCTACATGCCCACTCTAAGCGACCACATTGATTGTTTTACATTGTTTTAAACATTGTTATTATTCAACAATGCCAATCAGCAAACGACAGCCGCAAGACTTAGACTAAAGATCAAAGGGTTTGTTTAATCATAACAAAAACCAACACGCGGCCACAGCGACTGTCAGCGACAGTCTTCTGTACAGTTCCTCCACTTCCAATGTTGAGACGCACACCTCTATCATGCACTACAACTGCTGTTATTATCTAATTTAGTTGTCTATTAAACAATGGACGTTGTAAACAATGGTCGTCAATATCTGGTACTGTTGCGAAGTTGAAAAAAGCGACGGAAGGACGGACGGACGGACAAAGTCGTTGCAATAGTCTTCTCGCCGGTTACGGCGTACAGAAGACTAAAACTGGTAAAAGGGACCGCCAAATTCCGAATGGTTCGGCTCTTCAAAGAAGTGAGCAAAACATTCACCGAGTTAATGGCACCGATTAAGAGTTCGAAAATTAAATGAAAACTAGAACATTGCTACGTCCTAAGTACTACTATTCAGTGCGATTAAGTTGGCGAATGTTTTGGTGTGTTCGTATCACTCCTTTGAAAAGCCAAACCATTCGGAATTTGGCGGACCCTTTGACCAGTTTTGGTTTTTGATATATCACTTTTTTTAAATTGTGTATTAAGACTTAACTCAACAAGCCAGCGGATTTGTAATTATGTGCCATGTCAACTGTAACATGAGTGGCCATTTTTAATATTTCCAATATTTTAATTTCGTATCACTCCCTGAGAGGCCGAACCATTCTCAACTTAGTCGCCTCTTTATCAGTTTTTGCTTTTATTTTAATTTAATTTAATTTTTTTTATTTATTTCATATCACTCCTTTGCGAGGCTGAACCAATCTCAACTTGAAGGCCACTTTACCAGTTTTTGGCTTTATTTTGACATTTTGTTTTTTTCTCGTGAATTGGACGTAGCCACAATTTCTTTGGCAAAGTTGTTTAGATTTATGACGACACACTAGCGTGTGTCTATATACGCACGTCAGCATACACGTTGCTATTGCCCGAACTTTGGCCATCCAATTAGAGACGATGCCGGCAATACTAACAATGGTTATACCAATACTTTCCTACTTACGTGCCCTCCCAAGCCATTCCCATTACACCACCACGCTGTAAACCAGAAAAGGTTTACAGTTTGCAGGGTTGGAAAAAATCATGATTTTTTGCAAAAAATACAAATAATCGATTTTTTTGATTTAAATCAATGATTTTTTGATTTAATCAAATTTTTTCCAAAACTTCAGTAAACATTATTCAAAAGTTGTGGGACACCACATAGGCTACACAAAAATAACTGGAAAATTGTTCTAGTAGTACACTGAAGTAGGTTACAATTGCATATTCAAAATGCTTCAACAGTAATTATGAGAGCTACATAAGCTATTGTTTTGTACTTTAACAGTAGTATTATAAGAACTTAGTATAAGTAGGCTATTGTTTTATAGGCCTACTCATCAACAGAAATTATAGCAACTTAGTAGGCTGTTGTTTCATACTCAAAATAAGATACAACATACAAGAGCTTAGTAGTAGTCTAGTCGGCTATTGTACCATACCCTAAAGTAGATGCTACAATAAGCTGCTACCATGTTTCATGCTCAATGTAGCTTCAATTATGGGAACTTGGTTGGCTTTCATACTCAGGCCAAACAAAAAAAATGGTTTGGTTTGCGTTACCCGACCAACCTAATTTTACGAGCCGACCCTAAACTTTTTTTTTCCGTCCAAGGAATAAAAATCCCCCTTCTTATTTTGCCGCTCCATCCTATGATACAAAAATGGTTCAAATGCTTCCTGAAAAAACGAAAAATATTGCTCCGTGAACATGAATGTATCTTTATTGCATAAAAAAAATTAAAATTACAATTTTTGAAGCAAAGACTTTCTGATTAAGTAAAAAAAAAAAGAAATCCGTCCGGCCGACCGACCCTTTTTTTTTTAACTGCGTAACGCAAACTAAACAATTTTTTTTTGTTTGGCCTCACTGTAGCTTCAACTTTTCACGAATAATTGGGTTTTGTCATTTGCTAATTGCAATTAATCAAAGACACTTTTGCTTAGTTTCCTGTAACGTTTTTGATTCATAGATTTAAACAAAAACATTAAATTGGCAGCTTTGGCTAAGCCTCGATTTCGACGTTTGCATTGCACCAGTCCAAACTATGAAATTACCCTTTCCACATGTGCAGTAGAGGCAGTTTCAGTGTGTAACTGTTGTGCTACATCGATCACCTCCTGGTCCACTTTGTCCTACTGAGAAGTCCACCATTCAAGTGACAACATTTTGGGTGAACATATATTGAGAGAATGGTTTGGCTTAATATTTAATGAGCACTGGAACTATATTTGGATAATTTTGATAGCCCAATTAATTGATCCCAGAGTCGTACCCCTCTACACATAACATAACAGACGGAGTCATAACCTTACAGGCAAATAGTGAGCTAGTGTTAGAGCTTGCTGGAAACGTTTTTGCTTATCTTATTTTCCATATTTCTTATAGTTCTGCATTCATTTCATTTTAATTTTAAAATAATTTAAATCAATGATTTTATTGATGATATAATCATTGATTAAATGATTTTGATTAAATCATCGCCAACCCTGACAGTTTGTATCGTACAGCAGCTCTTCGCCCAATTACGTAGCCGGAAACCTTCTCGGTATTGATGAATAATCAATTAATCATCCTATAGAAATTAACATGAGGGATGAGGTGTACTTGAAATAGCTAGTAGCTAGAAGTAGCTAGTAACACATTTGCAACGTTATTGAGGATCAGACTTTGCATAGGTGACTTTCCTTCACGTGTTAATTTTTGTCAAGTGGGTCATTGCTTTCCATTTTACCACAATTTAAGCTTTTGTACCTTATTATTTTTTCCCCCCAAGTACCTGAAATGTGCCCACCTATGCTTCAGGATAGTAGACACTTACGCTATGGCGTCATGCTACAATGGTTTACCTCATTAACAACTGAATTGATGTGATGTTTTTGCCTAACGTAGCACAACACACTAGCATGTGTCTAGATGATATATAATAATAATAATAATCTTTATTGCAATTACAGCTCGCAGCTGTTAATGACAGCTTGTGAGAGTTTCATTTACATCCTTTTCTTATACAATTATTATTATTATCATTCAACATTTCGCAGTGGGATTTCGTTTCCAGCATTTCTTGTCGAGCTTACAATACAATTATAATAATATATCAATATAACAATAATTCAATAATAATAATATATATATATAATTACACAAGATCCGCAAGTCATCGGCAGCAAGTCATCTGTTGTACCTTTGTTTTTTGTGTATCCATATTGTGCTTTAGTTAAAATATTTATTTTGTCTAGAAATGTCCTTATTTTATTTGCAAAAAACTTTTCTATAATTTTATCTATCACAGATAGTAATGCTACTGGCATGTAGTTATTTTTATCAGTTTTATTGCCCTTTGATGATAATAATAATAATAATAATAATAATAATAAAAGCTTTATTCAAGTGTATACATACATGTCAGCTAAAGCCAAGCAAAAGCCAAACAAACATACAAAAGGTACGAAGTCTGAAAGACTTGTTTGTGCAAGCAGTTTCCATATATATTAATATTTCATTCCATTATACATGTCTTTAACCATAACTAACCTATATAATTATATTGACTAACTGTTTATAAAGTATGGTTTTAAACAAATTCTATAGTTTTAATACATTTTTTAATTTCGGTTTGCACACTTTTGTTAGTTTTCAAGTTTCTTAAATGTGTAGGTAACTTGTTCATGTAGTGTGGTATCAGGTACGTTGTCCCTCTTTTCCCATACGAGTTTCTTCATTGTGGTTCAATTATCCATTTATTATTACCTCTTACTGCTCTTGTTGTTTCATCCCTTTTTTCAATTTTGAAGTAGTTTTTTCTTATAATTTCAAACCTGTGTACTTGTTCAATATTTAATAGATTTATGCGTTTATGTATATCTTTGCTTTTTTTTCATTTTCATGTTTTTTAAATAGTGCTTTTATAGTAGTCTGTAACTTTTTGTAATTGTGAAATCATAGTTTTCGTTGTTGACCCATAAATTGATATACCATAATTTATATGCGACATAATTAAAGCTTCAAAGACAATTTTTTTCATTTTTTTTCATTTAATGTGTTTTTAATTTTATAAAGAGTTGGTATTGTTTTTCTGATATTTAAGCTTATTTTTTCTATATGTTCATAGAATTTCCAATTGTTATCGAGTTCAAGTCCCAAATATCTGTTACAATGTTTGTGTACAATTTTCTTACAGTTGCACATTGAAGTGTTACAATTATCTTTACAAATGGTGAGGTCGGTTTTTGTGTCTTTCATATGTGATGTTTTTATGGTTTTAGACTGTTTTATAGTATGTTTTATAATAATAATAATAATAATTTATTCTACACTTTGCACGAAACCAAGGGGTTTGTATGTGCACGTTAACAAAATACATGGTAAAAGTCAGAAAGTGTTACACAAACTTCACTAAATTATAAATTATAATTATTATAACTACAATATACAGAATTTCTACAATATCGACTAAAAATAAAGACTACAATAAAGATTACAGTGTTAGTACACCAAAGATTATTAAGACTACAATCTACATAATTAAAATCGTATGATGTGCGTGCGTGCGTGGTTGTACCTCTACTCCTCCGGAACCAAAGCACCTACAAAGATGGGAGTAGGACCAAATGAAAGATAATTAAATTTCGCTTTTAATAGGCTTATTTTTATCGCTGTAACTTGATATTATCACCCTCAAATAAGCGAAAGAACCTAAAAAACTAACGTCAAAGTTCGTTTTTTTTAAACCCTCTTCATGTTTGTTCATGAAGTCGTAGTTTGTTCATGAAAACCTCCACAAGCGAAGAGAGATGATCTGGAAAAGGATGCACGGAGGACGTATTTTGCAACACACCACATATACATCTTAAAATTGGTTTTGTATTAACTGACTTGATGCATGGAAAAATCAAAACAATAGATTTGGTTTTAAATGGGTGCCAAACATTCGTGTTTCTGAAGCGCGGTGGTGCGTGGATTGAGCGAGCAGCGCGAGTGATTTCCACGTAAAGTAAACCTTTTCAATGTGTGTCTAGCTTTGCTCTCGCTCAATCTTTCATCTTTCATCTCTCACCTTCATAGGGGATTACTTCTGGAGGAGAAGACGTACAAATGTGCAAACAAACAAATCGTATGTTTTGAATGATATAGATGAAATGCAGGCGTGCTTAGGAATCTGACGGACGAACTGTCAGCAATAATTACAATTAGTTTGCGTCGAAATAATCAGCACATGATTTTGTGATGCTCTTGGAATCAAAGAAATTACTGGAAGCATGTATCGACGCACACGTAGCTCTCGGATGGCCAGACTGTTGGAATAATTTGTGGTTATCATTCGTTTATGCAGTGAAGCCTTGCGAAAAAAGGGGACTGCACTCTGACCATTTGCTTGATCTTTTTAGACGTGGAATGTATGTCAGCACGACAAGAGTTGCAGCATGAAAGCTCCTCGAGCGTAGCAAGACGACGCGGAATGAGCGAGCGACTCCGCTAGTATTAATAAAGACGTATTTTAAAATCCATTTTTTAATTTCTTTCCTAAAGTTATGATCTAATTTATTAAATACTTTTGGAATTACGTAACTCATTGCACGTTTCCCATATGAATTTCTGTATGAAGGCATCCTTAACCAATTATTATTATATCTTACAGCTCTCACTATAATTTCTTTCCAATCTTTTTTCTTATAATTTTGCACTATTATAGTAAAATCCACTAACATTTCTAAAGTCATGAGTTTATTTTCAGTTAAAATTTACTCTTTTTAATCCTATTGTTATAGAAGAGAATTTTAGCTGCTTTATTTAATACTTTTCGTAAACTTTCAATTCGTCCTTTCGACGTTGTTGCATAAATGGTTAAAGCATACCTCACATTAGAAATAATATAAGTTTCATATATTAATTTCTTAGTGTGCATATCTAAAATATCTCTAATTTTATATAGTAGTGGCATATTTCTTCTAATTTTATTTTTCAAATCCTCAATGTGTTGGTAAAATTTCCAATTCGTATCAATGTCAAGTACTAAGTGTTTTGTTCTATTTACAGTAGTAATTTATTTGCAATCACAATTTGCCATTAAACAATCGTCATGGTGTGCTGTTATACATACTTTACTTATCTCCATATGTGAGGTCTTAATTGGCATAAAACATGTTTATAAAACATGTTAATAATAATAATAATAATAATAATAATAATGCTTTAATGCTTATCAGTGTACAAGAGGGTACCCGGCATGAAATCCACACGATTTGTGTGTGCAAGCACATTAAACAGTTAGTAAATAATAAATATTAAAAAAATAAGTATTATATACAATTAGTAAATAGAATGAAATTATTTCTCTAAATACATTAACATAACGAACACACATATTTATAAAATCGACATAGGTTAAAATTTACTGATGTCATACTTCATAAATAGCCGTGGTATGATGAATTGGTGATGAATTGGTAATTATTTCTTAAGTGTTGATTAACCAATTTTTTTCTTTTTTAATGGTTCTGTAGGTGTTCAAATTTCTTAACTGAGAGGGTAGCTTATTAAATTGAAATGGGATCTGATATTCTAGACCTCTCCTACCATACGACTTTCTTGTTAGAGGTTCCTTTAACCATTTACTATTTGCCCGTACGCATCTACCTACTTTGTTTTGAATTCATTGTAAAAGTAATATTGCGTCAAAAACCGAAAATCATTGTTTGTTCCACATTAAGTATCCAGATCTCTTTTATAGATATCCTGTGTTATGTTTTAAATTATCAGTTTTAAACAAGATTTTAATTGCTTTATTGTGAAGTGGATTAAAATATGTGATGTGATTCCATAAATAGTAATTGCGTATCTCGTGTGTGACATGAACAAAGCTTCAAAAATAGCTTTTTTATTTTGATAGCTTAACTGATTTCTGATTTTACAAAAAATTGGAATAATTCTTCTAAGTTTTCCAGCAAGCAATTCTACATGGTTGTAAAATTTCCAGTTGTTATCTAATTCAACCCCCAGGTACCTTGCAGCCTTTACCTTTTTTACTCTTTGACAACTACAGTTAAATTTATTGTGGCAGTCATTGGTATGTGCAATAATGTTGTCCTATTATTTTCATATGGGATGTAGTGATGGGTAAGAAGCATTTTTTTTTTTCAATATTGATGCATAACTATAATCAACAGGCAAATCAAAGTCTTCCTGTACATGCTTCATCATAATTGTAAATGTAGTGTTTATAGAAAGCAAGAACATGTTATCTGCATAAAGTGTAAGTATTCAATTCAATATTCAAAATATCGTTAATGTAAACTATGAACTGTGAACTATGAACTATGTATATTGTCAATTTTAACGCCGTGTTGTGAATGGAAGGAGGTAAAATAGATCACTTCTTAGTATATTAAACATTTTCCCTCTTATTCCATGTCTGTACAGTTTATCCATCAGAATATCTTTATGAAGGGTATGCTTTACTTAGGTCCATCAATATTGAACCAACAAATTTACCATCATTTAGTGCAGTAGAGCTTCAGTTTTTATTAACTTATTATTTATTATTAACTTCAGTTAGAGCGTCTATTGTGTTCAAGCCTTTTTTAAAGCCAAACTGATTTTTGTTAGGAATATTGTATTTGAAGAAAGTTTTTCTATAATCGTTGCAAATACTTTTTCAACAATTTTATTTAAGACTGGGGGGGGAGGTTAAGACTGGAAGCAATGAAATGGGTCTGTAGTTGTCTAAATTAAGTTTATCACCTTTTTTAAAATCGGGTCTTAGAATTTGTTTTTTTAATCTATCAGGCCAAATTTCAGTTTCAATGATGCTGTTTATTAGGTATGTCATAAATTTACTGGTATTTTCTTTTGTGTTTATAAAATGTTCGATTAAGAACGCATCATGTCCACTGGATTTCTTTGCCTTAAAAGTACTATGAATTTCTAATACTTCTTGATTTGTAATTTCTGTTACAAAAATCGTATTATTTGCACTTTTTTTTTATATTCCTAATATGATTACTGCAAAGTTTTACATTTATGTTTTCCTTATTATTTTGTTATTTTTTTAGAGTAGGAACTTATGATTTAAAGTTGTGTCGAAATTTTTCACATAAATATTTTATATTATCAGTTTTAAAGTTATACTTTATAAAATCATCCATGTTGACTTTGTAAATTTATTGTCGAAAGTCGGCAAAAGGAAACCCAGGAAGAGATGAATAGACCCGCTAACACCTGCCCCAAAAGGGAAAAACAAAAGGCAAGTTTCTATTGATTTGTGCACACCGTAATTGTAAAGATACAAAACATTAAAACAAGCTAATTAAACTGCATGGTATGCCAAAGTCGCACGAATTAGAAAACAAAAACGAACTCGTTTGATCCTTAAGGTAAGGCTAACTGACCTGAAGTCGAAACAGTAACGAACACAAATAAACTTTCCTGCTAGATTTCAGATAATGCATTGTTGCTGTACGGATTAGTCCACGTGCTGTATCCAACCATTACACATGTAAATACAATTAAAGCGAGAGTCCAAATTTCAAAAGCTTTCTTGCCCAAACAAAGGAGGAATAATGTAAGACTACACACTCGACAACTTTCTTGACTACATTTTTTCTTGTTCCTAAGTCCTGTCGCCTAATTTCCATTCACCCTACTGATGATGCATCTATCACTTTTCACAAATTTTAAATACTTTTTCAGGCATGGAATTTCATTATTACTTTCTAGGACATTTGAAGGTTTTCAAGAACTCGCACGAATCCTGAATTACTGTAGAGCTGTTCGAAGCCCACTAAGACGATTAGTTTTTAATCATATTCCGGCGATGTCGTTTAACCAACAGAACGCACCAATTACTAGCTAATGTATCGTGTGCAAAAGTAAAAATGGTAAAAACATTTGAGTACATCAGGGCCAAATAATTCAATTTTTGAGTTTTTGAGTCTAAACACCGCGTTCGCTCGACTGACGTGCATACCAGGAGGGCATAATTAAAATTATGTACAGTGTTGCTAATAATTGGTTCTTTGGCGATTAAGTACTTCAGTTGACGAAGAAAAGTCTGCAATTAAAGTGAACTAGGCCTAATTAAATTAAAAGTACGTGTTTAAAAAAAAACTACGTAGATGCACTTGTTTCCACCAATAACAAATTCGGTTCGGCTTTTCGAGGGGTTACTGTGTTTAATTTTGATTTATCTCCCCCCCCCCTTCCTTTTAGCATCTGGCAGATGTAGAGTGAAAACAGCGTCGCAGTCTCACCACTTGCTCGCGCATTATTACGTCACTGCTAATGGTTTTTCGTGGAAGACCTATAAATGATTTTTATTTATTTCTGTTAAGACTATGAACTAGGTATCGTATCGTATTTCTTTCAAGTCTACGCGTAGCTGCTAATGCTTTGCCTTCGTTCTGCTTCGATGGCAAAAGCATTACCAGTCGTAAAAACTGGCAGCCACAACTATATAGCGCCAGGGCCCCCGCAACCATCGGAGGAGGGCGAGTACCTGCTCACCATTCTGATCATCGAGATGACTTGTTAAAAAGATGGCTGTAGTGGACCAGGACACGGTCGAACCGGCGACCAACTGGTAAATAAATAGTGAATATTCTTAACCCTTTTTTAACCCTTAACCAATTATTTTTTGTTAAGTTGGGTCGGTCACGGGATTCGAACCGGCATTCACTTGGTTTGGAGACGAGGACGCTGATCCCTGGACTGTTGCTGCTCGCTTTGCTCGGGGCCCCCTCACAAAGCTTGCAGTGCGAGTTGGGACTTAGTTTTTGGCCTGCCTCGTGAGTGGTCCTTTTTTCTGGATGCCGTGACTGAAAGGGTTATACTAGAATAAACACAGACAGTTTTTGTCTAAGAAAACATTAGCTTTAATAATACTTTTACATTTATTGCAGCTTTTTACAGTAGGTTAAAGATTTTTGTGTTTTATTAAACTGTGAATAGAATCCTCAGTGCGAAGGATTACATCTTGTGTGCACTGTGTTGTACAAATAGGCTGTAATGGGTTATCACGACTGACTGGTTTTTTTTTTAGCCATTTACCGTTTTTGGTTGTATAGTTGTAGAATGGGTGCCCTTCTATTTTGTGATATTAATGCCCAAATATGAAATGTAAGAACTGCATGTAAAATTGACGTTTAAATGGGCCACAAAATGAAATTTATGATCACATGCGTGGTGGTACAAAGAGTAATAATTTAAACTTTCCTGGCGTAACATACGCCGGTGTAGCTCATTCCCGCTGATTCAACTCGGCAGTAATAGTCAGCATTATTGAAGTAATAGTCTTTGTTTTTAATTGTTTGTGTCCGTTCGCTCTTTCTCTTTGCTACCGTGGCAAGAAAGAGCCCGCTCACCCTTTTGCTGATTGTTGAAGCTTTATTTGTTTAATCTTCCCTAATAATGCGTCATTTAGTCTGCTCCTAAGCGAAATATATACAGGGTGTCTCAGAAGTCATGGTCATAAATCGACAGGGAGGTAGAACTGATCACATCTATCAAAAAAAAAAACAATAATACATAACGCCGGAAATGACACGTTTCCGAGATAACGAGGCCTGTTCCCCAGGGTGACACAGGCATAGTCAGCCAACTTTCAGGGGCAGCGCACCACATGCTTAAAAATGAAACAACACGTGACGGTGAAGACACGCTTAGGAACGAACCGTCCCTTACAAAGTTATTGCTCATCCGTCCTATACGAGGCACCCACACATTAGGGTTGTAGGCCCCCCTTCTCCGGCTAGGTAATTGATAGAAACACAGGAAATTCAAAAAAAAAAATAGTAAGTTGGAATCGCCTAGACGGTGGCTTTGACCGCTTCCCCAGAAGGAACCTTACGTGCCTCATGCAGACTGAAAACGTTGTTGCACACTGCCATGACGAAACTAGGAGTTCATAACAAATGTTCGAAGTGGCCCCCGTTTGATTGAATGCATGACGCCGGTCTTCTACTGAGACGCACGAATCCTTGCACAGACCCCCTGGTTCTGCCTAACCTGCAGAAATGCATCATGAACACGTTGGCGCAATTCTGCCTCAGTGTCTTCGCTGCGTGAATAAACAAGTCCGTTCATGCAGCCCCAATGAGATCAGGTGAACGGGGAGGCCACGGAATTGGGCCTCCTCGGCCAATCCATCTCTCCCCAAACTGTTCGTTTAGATACTGCCTCACAGCAAGCAGGAAGTGGGGTGGTGCCCCGTCGTGCTGGAACACCATCCTCTGCCGTGTCCCTAATGGGATGTCCTCGAGCAGACCAGGTAATTCATACTGCAGGAAGTTAAGATATGGCACCCCTGTAAGCCTATCGGGTAGAATGATCGGCCCGATGAGGTGATCTCCTACAATACCAGCCCACACATTGATTAAGTAACGATGCTGGTTTCGCGCTTGCAGGGTCGCATGAGCACTTTCATACGCCCAGACATGGGTGTTGTGGAAGTTCACAATTCCATCTCGGGTGAAGGCGGCTTCATCAGTAAACAACACTCTGCTGAGGAAGAGAGGGTCTGCAGCACATCGTTGTTGAAGCCACTGGTAGAATACGACCCTTGCTGGATAATCGTTCTCAGCTAGGGCTTGTACCCACTGCAGATGAAATGGGCACAGCACAGCAGTCCATCATGCAGGATCCTCCAGACAGCATTACGGTCTACGTTCTGTCAAAGCAATCCGCCTTGTGCTGACTCCCAGATCGTCATCCACCCTCCGTAACACCCGCTCTTCCGGGTACGAACAGTTCTTGGCCTTCCTTCTCGTGGCGCTACCTCAAATGACCCGCGCTCACACAGACGTTGGTGAAGCCGAATAAACGTACGACAGTCCGGATGCCTTCAGTTCGGAAACCTGCTGTTTCTAAACTAGACGGATGTCTGAGGGAAGTGAGGAAGATTGTTTCACTCGAGGCGACTGATCCAAACTCCTCCCACTTTACGTAGGCGTGACGTCATGGAGCTGAGATGTTGCTCTGGAAAGTGAGACAAGTTTTTTCTCGCTCACTTACTGATCCAACATGGCTGCCATCACATATTAGTAGCTGAGATGGTCGTGTTTCTAAACTGTAGGAAGTGAGATATGGAGAATGTATAAATTTGGAAACAAAAGCCAATTAAACAGAGATTAATAAGTATTTGTATTATGTTCTAACATTACTTTCGCTGAAAATAGATATGGCAGTGATTATTGCTAATTTTTCTAATGTTGAGAACGACAAGTGAGGCTTTGTGGTGTTTCTAAACTGATCGGTTTTGGTGACGTTGAGGGGCGTGGCTTAGAGGAATCCATCTCACTCTTCCCTCTAGTTTAGAAACACAAGGATAGCTCACAGCATACAGCCTGGCTGCTTCTACAAAATTGCCGTCGGCCCGACCATACATGTAATGCATGTCAGCTAGCTCTTGGTTGGTGAAGTTAACTGCTATACTCTAGTAAAGAAATTAATCGGAAGTTTTATCCCTTTCCTCTAAACCCAAGAGATTAAGTGGGAGAAGACTTTTCTTTCCACAAGTAAAGAAATTAATCGGAAGTATTATCCTTTTCCTCTAAACCAAAGAAATTAAGTGGGAGAAGACGTTTCTTTCCACAAGTAGAGAAATTAATGAGAAGTTTTAAGTTTTTCTAGCAAACCCAGTTTGATTTTATTTTCATCATGGCTGTGTGGCATGTGCAACAACGCTTTCAATCTGCATGAGGCACGAAAGGTTCCTTCTGGGGAAGCGGTCAAAGCCACTCTCTAGGCGATTTCAACTTACTTTTTTTTTGCGTTTTGCTTTGTTTCTAGCAATTACCTAGGTTGGGGGGGGGGGGGGGAGACCAACAACCCTAATGTATGGGTGCGGCTAGGACGGACGAGCAATAACTTTGTAAGAAACGGTTCGTTCCTAAGCATGTCTTTACAGTCACGTGTGGTTTCATTTTTTAAGCATGTGGTGCGCTGCCCCTGATAGTTGGCTGACTATGCCTGTGTGTCGGAAAATAGTCATTTCCGGCGTATGTATTACACGGGTTTTTTGATAGATGTGATCATTTCTACCTCCCTGTCGATTTATGACCATGACTTCTGAAAGATAGATTTCATACGTCTTGGTAATTAGCGTTTGGCGATTTAGTACGTCAAAAAAACATAAAGAATGATTTGAATTGTGTTTTGATTAACGCTCGTAGTTTAGTGGCTAATGTTGACGAGTTTCATTTTTTACTGTCACGTAACGCTTATGATTTGGTATTCGTTGTTGAATCGTGGCCAACTCTGGCTATAACTGATTCAATGGTTGTCGGGGACCAGCCTTATAATGTGTTCAGGAGAGACAGGGGTTCAAGGGCAGGTGGCATTTGCGTTGTCCATCGTGGCAGCACAGACATTGTGCGTACTAGGGTAGCAGACAACACAGAGTCTTTATCCCTTATGCTGCTGCCATCGAGGGTCAAATTTATTCTTGGGTATATCCCTGATGGCTTCAGTGATTTGCAGCTGTTTTCTATGTCTGATTTTATTAACTCTGAGGTCAGTCATGACACAACGATTGTTCTTCGAGATTTTAACCTCTCAACCGTAGATTGGTCACTGACGACAGCCAACAGTCATCACCACCAGACTTTTTTTAATGATATTGCTGAACATGGTTTTACACAGCTCGTTAGGAAACCGACTCGAAGCGACAACATATTGGATATTGTTTTAACAGATGATGACCGGATCATTTTTGACGTTAACATCGGCCCTCATCTTGGTTTAAGCGACCATTGCATCGTAAATTTCCACTTGAATGGTTCAGCAAATTTCACTGTTCTGAATCACGGCTCTGCCAAAATCAATTATCCGGCATTGAGGGCAGAGCTTTTGGAGGAGGAATGGTCAAACACACTGGCCGAATCCGTTTCGGTTGAGGTCGCCAGGAATAATTTTTGTTCTAGTCTTAAAAATAAGATGATTCAGTGTTGTTTTACTAGACGCAATCGAAAGTTAAGATCTCTCAACTTACCAATTGAAATTCTTAAACTTGGAAGGAAGAAGTTATCACTGTGGCGGCGGCATAAACGGGACCGCTCGCTTATCAATCGTTTTGCTTACAATGAGTGCAGGTTGCAATACTCCAAGGCTTTACTCGAAAATCGTAACGCAAGAGAACGATCTGCGCTTTCTGATGGGAGCGTTGGTTCCTTATATCATCTGTATCGTGAAAGAATGAATACTTCCAGATCTATCCCACCACTTAAAAATGATGGCAATTTTATCACTGACCCACTTTGTAAAGCAACGACCTTTAATAGTATTTTTTCTAAAAACGGAATTGTGGACAACGACTCTCAGTCACCAATGCCAAGCAGTCATGTGGTAACTCGGGAACGCTGTACAATGGTGTTTACCCCATGTAGTGATTTGAATGCACTTTCTGCTTTAAAACCGTCCCACTCTGTTGGTCCTGATGGTTTTTCAGTATACCTTTTTTAAGAGATCAGATCCTTTATTTGTACCCCCTTGGCCCATATTTTTAAATTGTCTTTTTCTTCGGGTCGTTTGCCTACAATTTGGTCAACCGCTAATGTAATTCCAATTTTCAAGAAGGGTGATGCTGCAGATCCACACAACTATTGGCCTATTGCCTTGACGGCAGTACCATGCAAAATCATGGAAACCATAATTCGGGACCATATGTCAGTTTATTCTGAAACTCACAAGCTGATTGGGAACGACCAATTTGGCTTTGTGAGTGGTAGCTCCACTACACATCAGCTGCTGGGGGCATTAGATCGGTGGACTGACACTCTAGACGTTGGTGTGCCATCGGATGTAGTACTTTTCGATTTTAAGAAAGCCTTTGATTTTGTTGTTCACTGAAAACTTCTCTTTAAGCTCATATTTTATGTTTTTTTTTTGATGGAGCACTCTTAAGCTGGCTTGAGGCCTTTTTGCTTGGGCATACCCAACATGTGAAAATTGGAAACTCGTTTTCAGAACCAGTGCAGATTGTCAGCGGGGTTCCACAAGGGTCGGTTTTAGGGCCATATCTATTCATTTTGTATTTAAATGACTTGCGTTGCAACCCAGTTAATGCAAGTCAGGAGAAATTTGCTGATGACCTAAAGCTGCACTCTGCTATTGTATACTCGACCTCAAAATATCAAATGCAACTCGATGTCAATTTTGTGGCTCGTTGGTCTGTGGATTGGCAGCTGCCTATTTCGGATGATAAGTGCAAATCCTTTCATATAGGACATTCTAACAGCAACCACGCATATGTTTTTAACCATACCACTGTTCCGAGTGTTTGTTCATAAGGATCTCGGTGTTTGGTTTGACTCCTCCTTAAAATTCACCACCCATTGTAATCATATAGTGGCAAATGCTAATCGTCGTCTCGGAATTGTAAACCGGATTTTTAATTCTGGCTGTGTAGAAACTAAATTCCGTGCTTTTAAATTTATGTTCGCCCTCTTTTAGAATATGCTTCGCAGGTTTGGTCCACTTACCAGTTGCGAGACATTGACCATTTGGAATCGGCGCAGCGTCGTTTTACAAAGCGGCTGCCTGGCCTTGCACAGCTGCCTTATTATCTGCGTTTGAAGCATCTCGGGCTGGACTCCCTTGAACTGCAGCGACTTAAAGGCTGACCTAATTTTGACATTTAAAATTCTACGCGGCTTTCTGGAAATAGGTTTACCATTCTTTGACCTTAGCGATGTGGGCAGGACTAGGGGTCAATAGTTACAAATTACTTCTCCCGTCAGCCAGACTTAATTGCCGGAAGTACTTTGTTTTTCCGTTAGGGTGGTCCCAGTGTGGAATGCTTTATATGAGCGGATCGTTGCAGCTGCTTCCGTCAACAGCTTCAGACAACATCTTGACGAGTTTAACTTTGACAAATTTTTGAAAAGATCCAATTATGTTGTCGCCTGCTAGTTGGGTGGTGATTGTTGAACTGGTGTATGCACAATAAGGACCGCTTGTTCATGATCATGTCTCTCCTGGTGACCATAGGTTTTTTATTATGATGAACTTTTTTATTTTTATTTTATCTTTGCTTATGATTGACAATTGGTTTAGGCCAGGCTTTAAACTGCAGTGCATTTATTTTATTTTATTTATTTTTTTTTATTTTTTTTAAACATTGACAATGGTACGGCTTTTCTCCTCACTCGTTCCTCACGTTTGGCGATGCCATCGGGGACCACTGTGTCCCTGGTAGGTCAAACCTTGCTGGTAAGGCATTCGTGACCCCAACCCTATACCATCAACCCTCCCTTTACTGCCGGGCAACCGTCTTCGTTTTAAACTTTTAAACTTTACAATTTTTAATTTTTGTTTTAACTTCAGATGGCAGTTAGTGACCACCAGGTCCTTGCCATTCTGGTTACGTTTGCAACAAACTTATATTAATACTAAATGACGAAGTAAAATCTGTAATTAAAGTGGACTAATTGGATAAAACATGACTGGGTTTAAAACAAAAAATCCTACCATCGAGTTACACTTGTATTCCGTATAATAATTCGGCTTGGCTTGTTGTCGCATACCGTGGGTTTCAGTTTTGATTTATTAAGCCCCCCCCCCCCAAGTCGCCAGTAGTTCTAAATGTCCGCCATGAGCATATTCATATGTCTTTGCTGTACGCTGATAATAGACAAAGGTTCTATGATGTAGATTTACATCTTGTTTAAGTTCATATTGTTACAGTTGTATCCACTTGTTGTACTGTAGTGTAACAAACATTTGGTGGACGCACAAATGTTGCAGATTAAGTATGGTGTCGTCGTCCTGTTCCTACAGAACCATGCATTCATAAGTCAAATCTGTCAATCCAAAGACTTAATTTTTTCCCACCGTAATCTGATCTCAACTTTAGGCAGCACAATTAACTACATCGTTTAGTTTACGGGACGGGTAAACGAGTTTACTGAAACTGAATGAAAACAGTTTGCATTTGGTCTAAAGCTTCTTTCCAAATAAGGCTAACTAAACTACTCCGAAGAGGGTTTGTTCGCCTATATTGTTGCTACAAAAAAAAAAATTAAAGCTACCATACAACACCATGCTTTAAAGCCACATTAACCTAGTTAACTGCCTTACCAGTAGTTTGACACACAAACTTTTTTATTTTATTTTTAGATTTTTGGGCTGGAAATTCCATGCCTATAATGCATTTCAATACGCATACAACAATAGACACAAATGACGAGGTGTGAATGCATAACCTGTCACTCTAGTCAATTATATCTGGAACTATTGATTCAAGTCTTATATTTTATTACTTCAGCCTGGGGCAATTATGCCGAAGCATGTAATTAACGTAATTTTACCTTTCACATTACGCCAGCCAAAACACTGCCACCTGTCCATCGGAAATAAATCACTTCAAAACCTACACAGCAGCAACGAGGATGGAATGGAAAGCGTGATAAAAGAAAATCAAAACATCACATGCTCAATTCGTGCGAATCAAACCAGGGGTGGGTGTCAATGACAGAAAAAGAGGAGGGATTCACCTCCAAAAAGTCAACACGTAATATAGAGAACTTGCACTCCAATCACCGACAGTCATGACGGCACGTCGACAGCGATTCCACGGAAGGTAGGTTCAATTAGTTGTGTTGAACAGATAATTTCTCATTAATCAACTTAATTTTACGAAGTTCGGTGTCTAGATGGAGTGTCAGCTTCGGATTAAAGAAAGAAAAACGCCTTGTAAAATGTGTAGTAACTAGATCTCTGTTCCATTATTTTCAAAATTGGTTTTCCCCTGTGAGACAGTTTCGTTACATTTAGTCAAACCTGGGTAAATGTTGTAAACACCACTTTTCCGTGGGATTTGGCAAAAATACTGAAAAGTAAATCCTTTTAAGTCTGTAAACTATATAACCCACTTTCATTGCAAAATGTTGTTACATGCAGTGTGAAGAAAATATACATCTTGTGGTTTCAATTATTATTCACTCTCCAGAAAGCCATATTTCTACATGAAACCAAAGACTTTTGTCATGGATTCACTCAGATTGGAGTTTATGACAATGTTAATTCAGCTTATGCAAAGAACTCCTTTAAAATGTCCACGTAATAAAATAAAATAACGAGTTTAACTGTATTCTTTTACTGACAAACAGAACCAATTAGCGCTGTGTGCCGTACTGCAGAGTTGCATGTTTCCACGGTAATTACAAAAAATAAAAAAGCGAATATCAACAATAGACAGTGGTCTAGTCAAAAGTTGTAAGATAAACTATGCACACTCTGCCCTCTCTCTTACACACTTATTGCCTACAATTTCCATAAATTTTTTTTTAATTATTTGGTAGCCTAGTCAAATCACCTTTTTTTAATTTAAATTTAACTGTAGGCTCATGGGTTGTTTGAAGTTCGTGGTAATAAAAACTAGTTTTGGGGTTGGGGCATAGTAACGATTAGGCCCTAAGACTAGTAACAATAAAAATGTAAAATATTGGTAACAAAAGGAGAAAATAACGCGACATAGTTTATATTAATAAAAACACCATGCCTTAGGACAATGCACACCTTTTGCCTTGGATACCTCCTTACGCCACTGACAATGAAAAAACTATTAAGAAACATTACGTTTTTATGACTCCGTTGATGTTCTTTTGTTTATTTCTAAATTACCTGCCCACACTTTAGAATTCTAAGAATCATGTTGTTCTTTGACTATTACAAGTAGGAATACAAGCACCGAATATTTTTTAATTATTCGTTACTCAGTCAAAAATTCAAGTATTTGGTATTTGGCTTCATAAGTGATTTTGGCCAAATAACGATATTCGATCGAAAAGGTTTGTTGATATTCAGCCGAATCAAGACACACACTAGTGTGTCGCCTGCCAAGGTGATAAACGATAACACCTATCCAGATAATACATATGAGCATGGCGACCACTAGACACGTTGTGTCTTTACGGCTAAAGTAGTTTACTGTTTTCACACATGTGAGGATAAATAACAATGCGACAGAAAAGACTGAAACTTGTTTAATCGGTAGACTTAGGCGCCTGAAAACATAAAAGTCACCGTTAGTGACACAGCTTAACGTTTTCTTGATGAAAAAACGACGTGAATAACGTTGAAATTTGCTTAACTACTAGTTAGCTGGTTATTAGCTCGTTTTACACCTATTGCTACGGAGATGTGACCTTTTCATAAGGCCTCTTCTAATTGGTCAAGTGGTTCAGGCGTAAGGGACCTCTAAACGACCAAATTGATTGTTTTACATTGTTTTAAACATTGTTATTATGCAACAATGCCAAACTAACCATTAAATAAATCCGTGCGTTTGCTAGGAGATACTGCCGCTCTAATAAGAAATACTAATTATATCAAAAGCCAAAACTGGTAAAAGGGGCCGCCAAGTTCCGAATGGTTCGGCCCTTCAAAGAAGTGATATCAACACACCAAAACATTCGCCAAGTTAATCGCACCGCTTAATAGTTCGAAGGTTAAATGAAAACTAGAACATTGCTACTTTTGGTAGCAATGTTCAGGTTTTCATTTAACGTGCAAATTATTATACGGTGCGATTAAAGGAACATAAATCCCTGTTGATTTTCCTGCACGACTCAGTTTTGCGACATTAGTTGAAACGTATGTAAATGCTGCCAACACATTCATTTTCTTGTTTTTTCTTGCGTGAGAGGTGGCGACATTAACTCTAACCTGTGCAAATGTTGCCAACTGCAATCTCATCGGGTCGCATGATAAACCGGAAGGATTTATGTCCTTTTAAGTTGTCGAATGTTTTGGTGTGTTGATATCACTTCTTTGAAGGGCCGAATCATTCGGAACTTGGCAGCCCCTTTTACCAGTTTTGGTTTTTGATATGATATCACTCCTTTTTTTTTAAATTGTGTATTGACTCAACTCCACTACCATGCAGATGTGTAACAAAGTGCCACGTCAACAAGAAATTGGTTTTCAATAATTTGCTACTACCTTTTGCCTATAGGCCGAACCATTCTCAACTTGAGTCACCTCTTTATAGGTTTTTGGTTTGGTTTTAATTTTGTTTCTTAATTTTGTTTCTTTAACTTCTTTTATTTAGTTAGTTTTGGTGTGTTGATATTACTCCTTTGAAGGGCCGAACCACTCTCAACTTGGTGGCCCCTTTACCAGTTTTGGGGTTTGTTTGTTTTGCTTTGTTTTTTACAGTTGGTTTATTTTTCGTGAATTGGACGTGAATACAATTTCTTTGCAACGTCGTTTAGATTTATCGTGATACACTAGTGTGTGTCTAGGCAAGCACGTCAATACACGTTTTCATTGTCCGAACTTTGGCCTTCCAATGAGAGACGATGCCGACAATACTAACAATGGTTATAACAATATTTTCGTACTTACGCGTCCTCCCACGCCATCCCCGTTACGTCCCCAGGCTCCAAACCATAAAAGGTATGCAGTTAGTATTGTACTGCAGCCATTTGTCCAGTTTCATAGCTGGAAGCCTTCCCGTTATCTCGGAATCGATGAATAATCACCCTATGGGATTTAACATGGGGATGAGTGGATATCTAGCTAGCTAGGTAGTAACACATTTTCAACGTTATTGAGGGTCAGAATTTGCATTGAAAGCAGCTTAGATGGCATTCCTACACGAGTTAATTTTTGTCAGGTGGGTCATTGCTCTTGATTTTAACACAATTTAAGCTTTTGTAGCGCATTACTATTATTTTTCCCCAAGTACCTGAAATGTACCCAACTATGCTTCAAAATATAAGACACTGACGCTATGGCGTTGCGCTACAATGGTTGACAATTTCGCCAACTGAATTGATGTGATGTTTGTTGCCTAACTTGGCACGACACACTAGCATGTTTAGATCATTTGAAACAAGGATGCACTTAAAATGCATCAGTAATTCAACGTGTTGTTTGATACAGAAATAATGGAGGAGGATGATAGAAAATTATTGTGCGATTGACGTATGCTGCAGTTGGAAAGGCAGCATACCAACAGGACACTACTATACTTTCTGAATGTGTGGTGCACTGAAAAGTATACATCTTGCACATTATATTTAAAAAAACCGTCTCCTAACTTTTGCTACTACAATACGGCAAATGAGCGATCATGTAAGAAACGACCAGATAAGGAGTTCTCATCTGACGTTGAGTATTATTTTTGTTACAAAAAAAAATTCCGTAAAGTTTCGTTGCTTTACCAACGTTGAATTAGGGGGGGGGTTCTCATTTCCTGTTTTTTTTTTGTGTGTATTAACCGACTATAGAATAACACACGAAAATAACACACCACAATTTCATGTAAAGCTATAGCTTTTGTTTAAGCTTTGCTGCTTAAATTTTTTGTTGTATGCTGGATTTACTGCAAATCCAGTTTTTTTTTAGAACAAGCACGTTAAAAAAATAATAACCCCCCCCCCGGCCAGTCTTACACGTAATTCATCGATATTGGTTAAACAAACGATGCTGTAGATAGCTACGAAATGCGACATACTTTCATCTGCTGTCACTACTACTGAGCACCAACTCAATTCATTCTACAGTTGCGCTTTTCAAATCGTGTTTTTTTTTAACAACCTCTAACCCCCCCGCCCCACGTGATAATTTGGTATTGCGACGCAAATGTACGCTGATCATCGTAGAAAACTAAATGTCTTAAAATGACGCTGTAAATAATTAAATTTTTCTGTAATGCAAATTAATATTATGACAAAGTTTCGTTTTAATTAATATAAATAGTCAGAGCGATGACGTCATCTACGTTCATCAATTTGGACCAAAAACATCCCATATCTACCCAAAAACAAAACGTATTAAGGATTCCAGCCAAACTTTTATGCCGTGTGAAGCCTCAATATCAAACGCCAAGCTCTTTTGCCAAGCCAATCCCACCAAAACAAACGTTAAACGAAATAAATGAACATTGCGCAGTAAGCAATTTTCATATATTTCATTTAATCTTCGAACTGTTACTCGGTGGGATTAGCTTGGCGTTTGATGTCACGACTTCACACTGCCGGAAAGCTTGGCGGGAATTCTTAAAAATTACGTTTTGTTTTGGGGTAGATAACTATTTACTACAAAACGTACGCACTTTTTTGTTTTCTGAAGGAATTTTAGCTAATCACTTCTCTTTCTGTTTGAGAAGAATTGTCTTCTAAAATTCTTAAAAGAAGGAAAAATTATGGGTGACTGATTTTGTTTAAAGCCTATTATTACACAGTACATTTTTTTAATGTTACACATTTTATAAGGGGGGAGGAAGAGTTTTTCAAAAGGCAATGGCGGCCCGCTATGCGTTGTATATACTTTGTGTTTCTTCCAGTTTTATCTTCATGAAACCTTGTCAACTTACGAATTGTTAATAAAAATCAAATGTGTAATTGGTCATATGCCTAGGCCTATTCGGCCATTATTCGGTATTCGGCCAAATGCATCAATTGTTTGGTACTGAATATTTGGCATTCAGTAAGTATTCGGTAATCGGAAAGTTCAGCATTCAGTTTAATATTATGCATTCAGCCTATGTGCTAACAACTAAAATTTGCAATAAACGTGTCTGCTTTAAAAAAAAAATTGGAACTATCCATGTAACATAACAGTTTCGTCGCAATAAATGTATGGTTAACTTATAAGTTAACTTGCATTAGTTGCTCATATATTTTCTTCCTGACAGCTTGTACTAACAGAGAGTGGACTTTTTTATGGGGGGGGGGGGGGGAGAGGAAGCTGTCGGGCTAATTATGACCCTTCAGTCATCAGAAATAAAGTCACTAGCTCAATCTTAAACTCTTAATACATTTTTTAGAAAGAGAAAGGAGTGTAGAAAAGGGAGGAGCAAATTTAATAAGTTCTGTTGAGACGATACGACTCTTGACCTTGGTCTTATCTTCATCAAGTTTTTATTTCGTTTCGTCTTGACAAGTCTCGTTCAGTTTTGGAATTTCTCTAATTCCAAAAATTACTTCCAATAAGGTAGATAAAAAAAAGAAAATTGTCATATACACACTTTTATCGCAAAAGGATGACCTTTTGACAACGATTAACCGCAAAAAATCTAAAAAACGCGTAACAATAGACAATATAAAGGGACAGATATACATGACAAAATGATAAGTAAAATATACATTGAACATTGGTAAGGAAAGTAGAATTAGCCTGGGAGAGAAAGTAGCGTATGGTAACGAAACTTTAGTTTTATCTCACGAAATATAAACACTAAAAATTTTAGTTTTTAGTTGGTGCTTATTTTCGCAGATGAAAATAACCGGAACATTTACGATCGGGTTGGTGAGGATGAAGGCAAAAAAAAATGTATTAAGGTTTATTTAATCCTAATTCATGTAGCACATTCTAAATTTCATAAATCTGTGCACCCAATAAAGTTATCCAAAGAACTGTTATTCACTTACAACAGCCATTAAACAAATTGTTTACAACCCTACTACTTTAAAAAATCGTAAACAAAATTTTTTGTCAAAGGTGAGAAGGTTTTGCAATTTAAATTAACTGGTTGCTTGACACCGCTTTGTTCCGCCTTCTTAAAACTAACAGCATTTGCAGTCCACATCTTCAAACTTACGAAGTAAAGGTGAATTTTTATTGTTGATTTATCAACACTTTATTAACACCGTTTGTCTACTTGTGAAAAATGGACAAAAAACTTCATCACAATTATAATTTTGCCTACATTCACATGCAACACATTTTGGTAAACAGGCCGCCCACAAGCAACACTCGACGCTGAGGAAACTGCCGAAAAGTAACTATTGCAACCACGGAAACACTTCAACCTCATCACGTCCAAGCTGCGAGCATGTTGTGTCGCGAATGTCGTGGGATACGGGTTGCAACAATTCCATGAACACTTAAATGCACAAATCTCCCACAGACTACATTGAAATTCACATAGATGATGATGAAGACAGTGTGTATCAATTAAAGATTCATTACCCAGTGAGTTTAAATATCCTAAGTTGAATTTTATGTTGGGCCATCAAATGCAACGTATGCTACAATAAGATCTAGACACACGCTAGTGTGTCGCTGCCAAGTAACAGTAGATCATCCAATTGTAGACATCCGATTGTTAAAAAGTGATTGTTAATGATAAAAAGGCGGCTTACTATCAGACATGTGTCTGTTAACTGTAAGCAACTGAAAGCATATTTTGGCATGTTGAGGATAAATCCCAATGCGACAGAAATGTTTCAAACTGTAGAAAATGTAAGGGGAAGGGTCAGTGACTAAGAAAAACTAAAATTTAAAGGATGAGTGTCCACCAATCATAGAGAAAAAGATGCGTCAATAACGTTGTTTTTATGTTACTGTCTAGCTAGCTAATAAGATTTTTCCCATGTTAAATCCCATCGACTTTTTGCTCATGGCTAGCGCAAAATTGAGAAGGCCTACGTACCTGAACTTTTGCACACGGATGCATGGTGATCTGAGGATGGTTCTTTTGTTTATTTGGGGGTTGTAGGGGTCAGGACAAATGCGTGGGAGGGTTTTGAAATTCGCCACTGGCGAATTTAAATTTCGTTTCTTTTCCAAGTTGCAACCAAATATTTTAAGCAACAATGGCTTGAACAATCAAGACTGGTCCTTTTTTTTTTGCATTACTTATCAAGAAGCACGGTAGAGCTACTGTAAAGCATCACGCTCATTTTTACAAGTTAAATGCAACAATGAAATACCTTTTTGTCAACGTTGGAACGTCATTTCTATCAAGCTTAGTGTCAATTCTACTGAACGGATCCTCTCCATTTTATTTTAGGATAATAAGCACTCTCCAGCTGCAGCGCCTCTTAAGTCCTAAAGGATTTTTCAGGAAACACAACAGGGAAGAAAAATAGGAAGTAAGCCGTCAGCAAAAATCAAACAATGAAAAAATGTAGTACAGTAAGCCACCTTTATGCACTTATGCTTCATTCACGTGATGTGACCCGGATTCGAACTGACAAACCAGTCCATCACCGGATCACTACCATACTGCCTTTAACCGATACGACCACTTGCCAACTGGCATAAAGATAACTCACTGAACCCGTTATTAAGGTAACAACCATGACCAGGACTCCATTCGACCGAATGTGCTCATTCATAGGCAATGGAGACAGATAAAACAAATCAATATGCTCATAAGGCTCAATGAAAGTTAAATAAATACATAAAAACCGCTTTTAAAACATCGTTAATTTTCGTACTGTAAAACAGCATTTCGTCAACAAAACTCGCCAACAAAATTCCAGAAAAATTTACCGCAGACTTTCACAATCAAGACAACAGCTTTGTCCAGGAAATTTTCGATAGCTTGAGCTGCTAGCTTCTTCGGATCTCAAAGATATAGCTCGGACTTTCTATATTTTCCACTCCTGTTCTACGAACTAGCGCATTTGAATTTGGCTGGCAACGTTGCCTCCTGTATTTGCATGGAGACACAGCACGAGATTGACTGGAAGCAGACAAAGACATTGATTTGGTCAAATTCCACGAGAGATCCACATCTCAGGTGGCTTGAATCTATTGCGATTCAATAGCATGAGAAGAAAAATGTGCAATTAATGAACATTCAAGGCTCTTTCATTTCCTAGAGTGAAGCATTTAGTGAGCAAAAATCTGGCAGGTCGACTTCTATGTCAGTGGGGAATATGAACTAACGATCTAGGCCCCGTAACACAAATACAGGAGGCAACGTTGCCAGCCAAATTCAAATGCGATAGTTCGTCAAACCTCAGTGGAAAATGTAGAAAATCCGAGTTATATCCTTGAGGCCCGAAGAAGATAGCATCTCAAGCTATCGAAAATTCGCTGGACAAAGCTGTGTCTTGATTGTGAAAGTGTGCGGTAGTTTTTCCGGAATTTTTTTTCCCGAGTTTTGTTGATATAAACCGCTGTAAATAATATAATAAAAGTAAATTGAAAATAAGAAATCGGCGCAAATCAAACACAAGAAATATCGTAGCGCAAGTCAGCCACCTTTGTGCACTTATGTTTCATTCAAATGACATAACACGGATTCGAACCTGCGAACCAATCCCCTACCAGATCCCTACCTATGTTAAGTGATCGGGTGATGGACTAGTTCGCGGATTCAAATTGGGGTCATATAACTTGAATAAAACTTAACGCATAAAGGTTATTTATTGTACTGCATTATTAATTTTGTAGTGTATGATTTTCGCTGATGGCTTATTTCCAATTTACCTTTGTATTATTTACAGCGATTTAAATCTATTTATTTAACCTTCGTTGAGCCTACGAGTGTATAAATTTGTTTTCCCTCTGCACTGCCTATGACCGAGCACATTCGGTTGAATGGTGTCCTGGTCATGGTTGGGACCTTAAAGGCCGGTTGCCACCAAATTAGCATTGCAGCATCTAGACCTGTCGAGTTCTCTCTCGCAGGAAGCAAAGGAATGCACAATGCAAAACTTTTAAACGCAACAAACAAGCCACGTGACTCCTTAATTATTGAGTAAAAATTTGGTACGCCCTCGTGCACCTAGAAACAAGCTGTAAAGGTTAACGATATTAGTGTCACTAGATGGTGGCAGGGAATTTTCTTTATATTTTTCCGTGGTGCCATTTAGCGACATTAGTATCGTCAACCTTTATAGCTTGTTTCCAGGTGCACGACTGCGTACTAAATGTGTGCTCAATAATCAAGGATTCACGTGGCTTGTTTGTTGCGTTTAATAGTTTTGCTTTGTGCATTCTTTTGCTTCCTGTGAGAGAGAACTCGATAGACCTAGATGCTGCAATGCTAATTTGGTGGCAACCGTTCTTTAATAACGAGTTCATTGAGTGACCTTTATGTCAGTGGACAAGAGGCCGCATCGGTAAAGGCGATCTGGTGATGGACTGGTTCGCCGGGTCAAATCCACGTAACATCACTTGAATTAAACCTTAGTGCATACAGGTGGCTTACTTCTAATGCATTTTCACTGATGGCTTATTTCCTTTACCTATATATTTTTACAGTGATTTTTGTCTATTTATTTAACACATAAGAATTAAAAGCAAAAACTGGCGAGGTTATATAAGCATGGCAGACTAGACTGAAAGGTTACCACGCTGATGAAAACCATGCCTGATCATGCAGAATAGTACGTTATTATCGGCCACCTAAAGGATTTGTAATTGTCGACTTTGATGATTAGCATCACGAAAAAATAATCATCGTTTTAGCTGAAGAGCTTACGGTTGAAACAATCAAGTATATCAGATCACTAATAATCGAGTGCACTGCCACGGCATACATCTTGCCCCCTTTCATGGTGCCCCCCCCCCCCCCCATGATCAAGTTTGCTCGTTCCAATCTCGCTCAACTGCACTATCCCAGGTAAGAGAAGCACACCTTGGATGCGGAGAACACTGAGATTATAATATATTAGTGAAGAAAAACGAACTCGTATGATGCTTCAGTTAAGGTTTAACTGATTTGAAGTCAAAACAGCAAAGGGACAAAAATAAACTTGCCTATAAGGCTTCAGATACTGTAGTGTTGCTGTACTGTTTAGTCCACGTGAAACCTTACTGCTGTATTCAAATATTTTTACAAATTTTATTTTTTGCACACGATACTTCAGCTAATGATTGGTGCATTCTACTTGGCTACACGACATCGCTGGAAAATTGTTAAAACCTAATCGTCTTAGTGGGCTTACCACAGCTATACAGGTAATTGAAGGTTCGAGCGAGGCTTTGAAAACCTAGAAATACCCTGGAAAATAATAATGTAATTGCATGCCTGGAAAAGGGCTTGAAAATCTTGAAAAATTATATATGTATCATCAGTAAGGTGATGAACGGAAAATATATGACTTGACTGAAGAACACTGAAAAAATTTAGTCCAAAAAAGAAGTCAAATGTGTAATCTTAGATTTTTTCTTCCTTTATTTGGGCATGAAAAGTTTTGAAATTTGGGCTCAGAGTTTAATTGTATTTTACCTGTGTAAAGGTTGGATACAGCAGTAAGGTTTTACATGGACTAAACAGTACAGCATCACTAGTATCTGAAACCTTACAGGGAAGTTTATTTTTGTTCCTTGGCTGTTTTGACTTCGAATCAGTTAAACCTTACCTCACGCATCAAACGAGTTCGTTTTTGTTTACTAATTCGTGCTACTTTGGCAAACCATGCAATTTAGATTAGCTTCTTTTAATGTTTTGTATCGTTATCAATTACAGTTTGCACAACCAATAAGGAAACAAACCCTTTAATCTTCAGTTTATGTCTTGCGTCTATCTGTACTCGTTGCAAAATGCACTGAATTTCGCTCACTTCACTCGCTCATTCAGTGCAAGTTTTTCTTTTGGTTTGTCCGCAGCTCTCCATAAGTGGCTTTGTTCGTTATTTGTAATATAGGACGGCAAGCCAAATGTGCAACGGGCATTTTAGCTTTAACAAGGGAAAGTGACGTGAAATCATTATATAAATCTGCTAGCAGGACCCATGCATGCTGCACGGTGGATTGAGTCTCCCGGTCTTAGCCACCCACGGTTGTTTGGTCTTGTTAGGAAAGTAGATCGCGTATGCAATATTTCATTCATTAGGAGACTTATCCTTCAATTTTACTCGCCCCTGTTCTTCCCCTCCTTTTCTGCCCCCCCCCCCCCTGCAACTTACTCTCCGTGATTGTCTCCCGATGTTTAGTCTATTTAAGAAAATCAATCGCGTTTACAATATTTCATTAGTACATCCAGACCCAGAAAAGACGCATACTTGTGTTTTACTTAATGCTAAAAAACCGTATCACTGAGAAAGGCAGCATTCAGTACGCAAGCCCGCTGCTGCAAGGTAATCTCCGGATTGTTTCCATCAACTTAGAAACAATTCACGTCGGAACCACGTACTACCAAATTGTTGCAAATAATTTTCCTTCATTTGCTCGCGAATGCAAAGATTGTTGCCGGCCACTTTAAAACAATTCAACTTCGCTCTCCAAGTCTGCATTTTACAATATAAACGCGTCTTTCCATCGTATCAGGCTCCGAATTACGCGGCCCATCAGGGGCCCTTGAAATTAACAACATATCTTCGTTTTGTTTGAAGTTGTCCGCTTTTAGTTGATATGCGTATTCGTTTTTTTTTTTAGCTCAATAGTCCAAACTTATATCCAGCCAACAAAGCCAGAATCACGCGACCAGGCATTGTTTGCAATGTAGCAATGATACGCGACGTGCATCGCAATTGTAGTCAAGTTTAAAAGCGATTGTTGCAAGTGTTTTTACAGTAATTGATTTTCACTTTCCTCCTCCTTACTTTTACCGGAATGAGTATCATACAGGGCGATAGCCGTGTATATATATGATTGAAGTCCTCTCTCTAGCAAAACTAAAACTATTAATTTTTGCGTTGCTATTCAATATTTTTCGACCAAACTTAGCCAGATAGTAGATAGCAACTTTTCCCAACTTTACACCAACTTTTATGCAATTCCGTGCATAGGGAGCCAAACGTAAATTTGAAAACTGTTCACTTGTTGTTGTTGTTGTTCAAACAGTTCTTCTTCTTCTTGTGTGACACGGTTTCAGAAAAAACTACTGCACCTACCTAAAATCTGAAACATGATCTTAGCTAGAAATTTCCCTGGGCTTCATCCTCAGAGAGACCACTTTTTCGATTGGTCCATCCATTCCCGAGTTACGGTCCCTGAACGATCATTTTGATTGTTTTACATTGTTTTAACCATTGCAATTTGGGAACAATGCCACTCATCAAACTCCATTCTTCCATTCTTCGTGCACGTGTTATGTCTTTGCTAAAAAGTTCATTGTTGGGTGCACGTTGTGTTAGTGCACGGCGGAGTGGTGGTTATGCTGTAGTAGTCCACTGGGAGTGAGCGCATCTTGTGCATAGTAGACAGTTAGAAGGGAGTGCTGCAATGGTGCTATTGGGTGGATTGCTGGAAGAGAGTGCCGTGCGTCGATGTGGTGACATGTGTGGTGACCATGAAGTGCAGTGTTATGTGTGGGGTGGTTGTTATGGAGGTACGGTAAATTATCCAGATGTTGGTAGTAGTTAGTATTGTAGTTTGTAAAGGTAGAGAGCGTGCGACTGTGGGCCAGGGCTCTTAATAAATGATTGTGAAAGAATCCGCAGAGCATACGGCTACGGGCCAAGGCTCTTATTAAATGAGTGAAAGAATCCGTGTTTCACCTAAACGCATATTAAGACACACGCTAGTGTGTCGCCCGTCAAGATAAATGATAACGTCCAGATAATGTGTATTTATGAGCATGGCAACCACTAGACACGTTGCGTCTTTACTGCAAAGGTAGTTTGGCTGTTTTCAGCCATCTGAGGATAAATATCTATGCGACAGATAAGGCTGAACTTGTTTAATCGGGAGACTTTGGTCGCCTGACAACATAAAAGTCACTATTAAGGACACAGCTTAACGTTTTCTTGTTGAAAAAACGACGTGAATAACGTTGATATTTGCCTAATTACTAACTACTCACTACTACTAGTAACGCTTTTTTTGTATCACGAAAATAAATTCTTCCATGCGGTGAATAAAGCCGATTCTTAGCTCATTTTACAGGTATTGCTCTGGAGATGTGCTCTTTTCATATGGACCTTTCTAATTGGTCAAGCGGTTCAAGGGTTAGGGAGCTCCAAACGTCCAAATTGATTGTTTTACATTATTTTCAACATTGTTATTATGCAACACTGCCAAACTGAACATTAAATAAATTCGTGCGTTTGCAAGGAGATACTGCAATACTAATAAAAATGTTAATCAAATGAAAAAAGGTGACTGCTGTCCTCAAAATCTAACGAAACCAAAAAAAAAGAAGAAAAAGAAATGGACCAGAAAACTAGATTACCGTTTCCATTTCATCATTACTAAGAAAAAAAAATGGATTTCATCAATTTGGACCAAAAATTACTGATATCTACCCCAAAACAAAACTTGTTAAGGATTCCCACCAAGCTTTTCGTCCGTGGGAAGTCGTGATATCAATCGCCAAGCTCTTTCGCCAAGCTAATCCCACCGACTAATACTTCAAACGTTCAAATGAAATAATTGAAAATTGCGCAGTAAGCACTTTTCACATATTTCATTTAACCCTCGAAATATTACTCGGTGGATTAGCTTGGCAAAAGGGCTTGGAGATTGATATCACGACTTCCCACGGCCGAAAAGCTTGGCGGGAATCCTTAACAAGTTTTGTTTTGGGGTAGATAGATTTAAACCAAACTTAACTACGTTGTTAATTTCGCAGCTAGACACGATAGGATGCTGTATTTATTTCGTAAATGCAGGCTTTCAGAGCTGAGTTGAATTGTTTCAAAGTGGCCAGCAACAATGCATGCATAAACCTTTGTAGCACGACGCCATAGCCGTACAAAAGGTACACAGATTACTTACAAAAACGTCAAGAGTGTCGTAAAAAAAGGGGTTTATGATTAAAGTTTCACTTTACTTCTTTAAATGTACACGGATAAAATTTGGATGGTTTTTAATTGAAATAATCAAATGTACAATGGAGAAAATTGCATCTGTTTACGTGCTGTTGTGTTTTACCTATCATATATTTAAAATGTAGAGCACAACAGCACTTAAACAGATGCAATTTTCTCAATTGTACGTTTGATCATTTCAATTAAAAATCATCCAAATTTTATCTATGTACATTTTAACAAGTAAGGTGAAACTTCAATCATATAACCCCTTTTTTACGGCACACTTGACGTTTTTGTTAGTAAATACTAGTTATTCCCTGGCGAAACATACCCTGGTGCAGCTGGTTCCCGCTGATTCAGCACGGCTGTAATAGTCAGCATTATTGAAGTAATAGTGTTTGTTTACAATTGTTAGAGCGCATCTCCGTTTTCATTGTCGGCTGCTCGCCCTTTTTCTTTGCTATGGCAAGAATGAGCCTACTCGCCCTCTTCCTGATTGTTGAAGCTTCGTTTGTTTAATCCTCCCTAACAAAGCCTCATCAAGTCTGCTCACATCATTAAGTTTGCTCCTGAGCTAAGACTGCTCCTAAGCGAAATATATATTCACCCAAATCCAAAACTGGTAGAAAAACCCTCCAAGTGTCCAAAAACGGTCGGCCTTTGAAGGTAGTGATATCATTCAACCAGGGAAAGGCCACCAAGGTCAATTTTATTAGCCAAGTTAATCGCACCGACTAATAGTTCGAAAAGTTGAAAGAAAACTTGAAGATTGCTACTCACTGAAACAATCTTCAAGTTTTCATTTAACGTCCAAAGTATTATTGGTTGCGATTAACTTGGCTAATAGGATTGACCTTGGTGGCCTTTTCCTGGTTAAATGATATCACTACCTTCAAAAGCCGACCGTTTTTGGACACTTGGCAGGTTTTTCTACCAGTTTTGGTTTTGGGTGGATATCAAAACTTTCATAGGACTGTGAACATACATAAGGTTACATCGTCTGTTTAAGAAGCTTCAATCCCCTTTTTGCACACACTGGTGAACAATCGCTGATTTCGTTTGCTTCACTCACTCAATCGGCACATCCCCTTCAGTTGTTTTGTTTATCCCTGCACCTTCCCCTTAATTTTTCAAGATTTCGTTCACATTTATTCATGCAGAAACCCCCAAAGGTCGCTGTTACTAAAACAGCAGAACGCGAAGAATTTTATTTTAGGGTTATTACCCAAAACCCCATTAGCTTGTGTATGCTCGTATTGTTACATAACCATCAGCTAACGTGCATTCCTTTATTCTTACGCAATCCACGGCAACGTTAATGTTTCTTTATTTTGTCCTTCGTTACAGTTCAGTTTTTAGTTCGTCCAGACTTTTACAATAAATCTAAGGACCAGTCTTGATTGTTCAAGCCATTGTTGCCGGGGATAAATTTTCTTCGTGTTGAGAGGAGGCTGACGAGTGAATGACAGGTGATCGATCGTAGCCACGATGCTTGGGAGTTTGGAGTCGATAGCGTGGAGGTTGGCAGAAGAGATTTCCCTGGAGTTATAGGTGGGGAAATTCCCGTGGCTTCATTATGGAGGGGAGATTTTTAATTTCGGAGTCGAGTTCTTCAGAACAGCAACTAACAACGGGGATGCGTTGGAAGAGGGTTTGAGTTTCTTCTTTGGAGAAGGCGATGACTTGTTAGGGGCTTCCGTGGGCGGGAGGGCTTGCATCTTTTGGAGCGAGTGGGCTCATTCTAATCTCTGTTTTTTCCGCTTGGCGGAGGCCAAGTGGGTCGCAGCAATAATCCTCCATTGTGCAAGAGGAATTGACACACAGATTTTACACAAGGCATTATAGTATTCGCAGCGTCCGTGACTCGGGCATACTTCTTTATGAGGGTCCAGCTTATCCTTTCTTTTGTTGCCAGGGCAGGAGCAACACCCTGGGTCGTCGATGACCGAAATACGACCGACGAAGGACTCTTCGATGTCAGCAAAAGTTTTGGCGTATCGGATTTTGACCATCTTGACGTGGAGAACGTTCTTTGTTTGTAAACACGCTTTCACTTGAGTGAGACGGAAGGGTGCTATGTAGAAACGCAGCTGAAGGCGGGAAAAAGCGGCGCGAGGAACCGGAAGCGTAAGATGAGCATCGAAAGCGAGGCTGGCTTTCAAACGTAAGTGTCAGAAGCTGCGAAGAGATGGCGATGCTAGGCGGAAGCCGAGGGAAGGGCGAGAGTACCAGAACAAGGCTGAGTTTTCACGACAAGCTGGCAGGAGCTTTCGCGACAGGCTGGAGGAGAGGTGTTTTACGGCAGCGTACAAGAGGAAGTTGATCCGGCAGGATGCCGGCGACGGGTGGGAACTCACAACGAACTTAAGCATTCGCGACGAGGGAGTTTACGTGACAGGAGAATCTCGTGATGGTTTAGGTTGCCATAGGTCTTCCCGTTGGTTTGGCCTCGCCGGCGGTGATTGGCGTCCAGTCGTTCCTCAAGCAGTGCAACTAGAGGTCGCATGACGCGAAAGACAGGAGGCACAAGGTGGTAGAAGACGACGTTATGAAGCAAGGAAACGAAGGAAGTAGTCGCGAAAGGACGACATTGAC
The DNA here is from genome assembly GCA_023313725.1 of Lithobius niger. Classification (NCBI taxonomy): domain Eukaryota; kingdom Metazoa; phylum Arthropoda; class Chilopoda; order Lithobiomorpha; family Lithobiidae; genus Lithobius; species Lithobius niger. The sequence goes on from JAHWFP010065007.1 coordinate 92,095, forward strand.
CCCTGTCCTGTATAGTTTTTTTTTATGTTTATTGTCTTTAAACAGGACAGGCGGAGCCAAGTGGTCGTCCCCTTCGGCGAGAGTGGGTCGTTCGCGGGAGACAACCGGGAGGGGGGGGGGGAGGCGGCCACGTTGACTTCTTTTCCAACGAAGAAGACTTCATGGGGTGCAATGGTCATCTTGAAGTTGCCCGGCGAATTCATCATTCTCGGCCAGGCATTTCAGGAAAGCCTACTCCCCACGGACACGGTGGACAGAGGCATAGGGCCGGATGAAAGGCGAGAAGGGGTCAGGGAGTCTGGCGTAAGCTGTTCTGGAGCATGAGCGTCTTGAGGCTGCATTCCGTTTCGCGGAAGGCCTGACTTGTCGGAGGTCCTCTTCCCCGCGGCTGAAAGCTAGGCGAGCGACGCAGGTTGTCCTGTCCATTCGCGACATAACCGACGTGAGGGGAAGCAGAGTGCAGGTATCGCTCTTAGTTGTTAATTAAGCCGACATCTTCCCATACCTGTTGGAAAAACTGGCAGCTGGGGAAATTAAAAATCTAGGGTATGATTCTGCTAAGGTCCCGGGTCCGTTTAATAATAATAATAATAATAATAATATCTTTTGCTAGTAAGCAAGGTAAGGCGCAAGGCCGCTTACGCCGCACCCAAAAGTGAAAATAAAATTAAGTAAAAACTGTTTAATAGGTCCGCCTTAGAAAATGGTCAAGCGGTAATTTGCGAATGATCCTCAGAAAGGCTCTGACCGAGGTGGCAGATACAGCACACACTGGAAGAGAGTTCCAGATCTTGACTACACGGAGAGCAAAAAAATGCCTCCGGCAGTCTGTTCGCGATTCGGAGATCTGCAATTTATATGAGTGGCCGGCCCCTTGCCTGAGTAGCTGAAGAAAAATCGAAAAAGGGAAGGTCGATTGGCAACTCTCCCCGTACAATTCGAAAAGTCAGTGCAAGGTCGGCCCAAAACCGACGTAACTCGAGTGGCTGAAGTCCCAATCTAGATAGACGATCAGCAGGAGGGTGATCTCTAAGGTTAGCTACATGTTTTGTGAACTGACGTTGAACAGCCTCCAGGCAGTCAATGTCGTGTAGGAGATACGGTGACCATACAGAGCTTGCGTAATCGAGCAGAGGACGAACGTAAACCTTAAACGCCTAAACTAAGGTAGAAACCCGAGACTTCACGAAACTCCGCCTAACCAGGGCCAGGCGACGGTAGGCCTGGGCCGAAATTTCGGAGCAATGTAATGAAGATTTTAGATCTGCAGAAAACCAGATACCCAGGCCCTTAACAGTATCCAAGACTGAAAGATCGGATGACGCCAGAGTATACTTCAAATGTGGGTTTGCAGGGCCAATATAAAAAACACCACATTTTTCTCTGGACAGAGGGCGTTGCCACAGCTCCGACCATCGTTGGATAAAGCTCACATCTGAATTTAAAAGGTAACCATTGTTGAAACAATGGATAGTTGAACAAATTTTAAGACCGTTCGCAAATTTGAAGCATGGCCTTGCACCATCAGCACAAAATGGCGACAAGTCATTCAGATAAATCACAAAAAGTAGCGGACCGAGGACGGATCCCTGTGGCACCCCGCTACCCACCTAAGCAAATTTGGAGCTGGATGATTCAACCACCACACGCTGCCTGCGACCTGAGAGGAAGTCTGCAAGCCAAGCAAGTAAATTTCCACCAACTGACAGCAGCATTAGTTTGTGCAGAAGTTTAGAGTGAACAACAGATTCGAAGGCTTTCATAAAATCAAAATAGATGACATCGGTTGGGATGCCTAGGTCAGTCGCAGAAGTCCAAAAGTCAAGTTCCAACAAAAGTTGTATCACAACAGACCTACCAGGCAGAAAACCAAACCGGTAACCATTGAGTAACTTCCGATCCTCAATAAATTTAAGTAAGGATTGATGGATAAGGGTTTCCATGATCTTGCATGGAACAACAGTAAGTGCGATTGGCCGATAGTTGGCAGGGTTTGAAGTATCACCCTTTTTATAAATCGTGATGACGTTACCAGTTCTCCACATAGAAGGAACGCAACTCGTAGACATGGACAGATTAAAGATGAAGGTTAAACCAGGAGAAATTTCGTGGATGAGCTGCTTGTAAAAATATGCAGAGAAGCCGTCTGGACCAACTGCATGGCTGGGCTTAATGGAAGACAGTACCTGAACCACCTGTTTAACAGTAAAGATAACATTTGTGCAATCTCCTGTTATTTTGGTGCCGGATATGCCACTGGGTCAACATTGCAAGGATCCACACTACAACCACTCTGACTCGCACAGTTAAATGGGGGGATAACGTCGTTATCTGTAACAACATTGGAGAGAAAAGTTGAATTTAAAAGTTCGGCTTTGGCTGTATTAGAAGTTAGGTAAACACCATCAACCAGAAAAGGAGGTAGGGTACGAGCCGATTGCGTTTTAGTTTTGTAGAGACGAAACAAGCTAGACAGACTACCATCCCTAATGGCAGCAACATCGTTTTGGTTTCGCCAATCATTAATTGCAACTGCATAAGCAGTTTGCCTCTGTGAAGTTTGGTTGAAGCGGAAGGAAACTTTTTGTAGGTCCTCAATGCTGTAAGTTTTGACCGATCAAGTTTTTTAATAGGAACAGGTAGGGAAGGGCTGAAATGACCACTCATTGACTTAAAGCAGGGTCTACCTCTACACGTCGCGACCAGGTCCAATAAAAGTTTGTGGAAAGCTATCCAGGCACTGTTAGCATTACTGAAGCCAAGATATTGAAACCAATTAATACTGGACAATTTGTCCCTCAGTAAAGCAAAGGTAATTTTCCCCTGTATATGGATTTCAGGTTTCAACGAGGAACGTTCACAGTGGACAAAAAACCTCACCATTTCATGGTCGCTAGTGCCCAAATTTGGAAGAGTTTGGATTCCATATATAAGACGATCATTGTCCGAAAAAATAAGATCAAGTATATTGTTTCCCCGCATGGGGAAATCAACGAGCTGAACCATGCCCAGTGGGGAAATCAAAGTTAGAAAATCACGGTGGGGGCGGTCGGTAGCCGTGGAAGACGCCCAGTCAACAGATGACAAATTAAAGTCACCCAGGATGACATTTGAACAACCAAGATCCATAGCAGCGGAGAGGAAAGAACACAAGGAAGTAATGGCCGTGTCACAATGACTGTCTGGTAGACAGCCCAGAATAAAATTTAGGCACTGGTGAGGGAGACGGATGGACAATGCTTCAACACCGTCCCGTGCTAGATTAGCTGTAGCATCAAGCTCTCCTTTAGAAAGCGCCATCACACCTCCACCCCTAGAACCACGATCAAGCCTGGTCACAGAGTATCCGTGACCCCCTATGATCATTGCATCAGTAGTTGAGTGATCAAGCCACGTCTCAACCACGAAGATGATATCATACGCCCCAACTGCCAAAATAGCCTAGAAAAAACATAAATTTTTGGGATCTTGTGGGGTCTTAGTTTGTGGGGTCTTAAGTTTGTGGGGTCCTAAGTTTGTGGGGTCTTAAGGCCACGAAAGAACGCAGGAGAGATTAAGTTTAGATAAGCAAAGTTAGGACAACTAATTCAGCACAGCTATGAAAATAAAACCCAATCCACATAGCAATGACCACACTTGACAAAACCTTAAGATTTACGAAAGTTGCGGTTTATTATAAAAGGTCGTTTAAGACATATCTACAATCAGTTGCGTGTTATATGACTTAATGAGTTAAGCGAATTCAGCATTAATCGAAACAAGCGCTGAGGCACTCTGCTATTATTCACCAGTCAGTTAGACATCTCGTTACGGGACAAATTCGGGAAAAGCACAGGCGTCACGCAACGGAATAAGCTCAATTTCCACTAGAAAACGGTTAATTCAAGTCTAGTGGCTTACGCCTTTACGGTAGACCTTTCGTAACGGGTTTATAAAATTGACGGGTGATGCTACTTCCTACGGGTCAATGGCAATGAAGCAAAGCAATTTTTCCAATTACGCTTACTATTTTCGATGGAAACGTAGTTAACCAATTGAGTAGGCTAGACACTTGAAAAACATACGCATAGCATGTAAGCATAGTTAATGAACGCCTTTCATTAGCAATCAATTTTAACGAAGGCAGCTATCGGGATTCCGGTAGCTACAATAAAACCCACGTCGAAAATCTGACATTAGGCCACGCACAAAACGTTTGTGAACACCAAAGCTAGTTAAGATGGCATCGGAAAAACCCCGCAAACGTGCTTGACCGCTAAATTACATTCAGCTGTTAACTAAATATAATACGTAGCTCAGTTCATAATTACCTTTTAGCACTGACGAGTTCAGGACATCAGCATGACGTTAAACGATGCAAGCCTTTTTTTGCATTCAGTCGAACCAGCGTAAAAATATTAAAAATTAAATTAATACTTACAAACGACAAGACAAGTTAAAACTAAAAACTGACCGTGAAAAATCACGGCAGCCCCACCAGACAACTGGCAATGACGGATGCAGGAGATACACCGTTTACCCCAAAGGCCAAGGGTTATATCCACGCGATCGTAATTTACATAGTCAGCTGACCAACTCAGCTGAAGATTACAACCAATGCTCAAATAGGCTATAAACAATAACAAAGTTTAGATTCTTTATAATTTTAAGAGTTTGAGATTAGACAAAAGATAACTAAGTTTAAAGTTTAAAGAATCGGTGAGTTTTAGACAAATAGAAGAATATTTTTTTTAATCTAACAAGGCAACGCGAGATGATGACGAAAGTCTGCGTAGGCAACAAGAAGTTGAATGAATGACGTAATAACTCTAGTGGGCAAAGCTAAGCTACGCGAATGACGAGAGGGTAAATGAATGACGTAGTTACGCGAGCACGCTAGACAAAATACAAGGCTGATTTTAGGTAAAGAAAATATGGTCGGAAATGCGAAGAGCAATCTAAGCTACCGGTGATCGATAAGTGCGATATCGGGCCAGAAGCTTTATAAAGGTCCGATACAGGTTTGCAGCGCAGCCTGCGAAGATGGGGCGTCTGGGCAGCTGAATCTTTGGTCAAATCATGATTGTCGCGAAGCGGAAGACCAGATCAAAGGCTGTTAGGAAGGCGTGTAGAACCCCAGAACAGGCTGGAGGCGACGGCAGCCCTGACGGGACGACCAGCATGGTGAGAACGGGGTGTTGAACCCGGAACCGGCTGACGAAGGCAATAGCGTGGGCCGTCAGACCCGGCGGCACCGGGCAGGAAGGTAGGGACATGTCACGAAAGGGCGACGTGGTCAACCAGCTGTAACGCAGACGGGCCTAGCGGATGTCAATCCCCGCCAGGGGAGATGTCGCGAAGGGGCGATGCGGGCGTCCGCCCAAGTGATGCGGACGGAGTCCAGCGTTCGCGCCAGCCGACGGCGTAGTGTAGAAGGCTTGTCGTGAAAGTGAAGACCCAAATCCCGGAGTCAGCAATGGCGTGATGAACCTCTTGGCGGGCAAGGCGATGACACTGGGGCTACGATGGTTTGTTTTTTTCAAGGAGATGTCGTAAAAGGGCGTCCAGGGCGACCGGCCGAGTGATGCGTCGAAGTGGGTCGAGCCCGGGACACAACGGGAGGGAGCCACGGTGACTTCTTTCCCCCGAAGAGAGATGTCGTGAAACGGCGATGGCCCCAGCAGTCGTTCCAGTCGGCAAGTGGGTCGTTCCCGGGAAGCAACGGGAGGGGAGCCACGACGTCTTCTTTTCCCACGAAGAGTGATGACGCGAAGGGCGGCATGGGCAACCAGCCGAAGGATGCAGACGGCGCCCAGCGGCCGTCCTAGCCGGCAGGTGGATCGTACCCGGGAGACAACCGAAGGGAGCAACGATGACTTCTTTTCCCACGAAGAGAAACCGAAAGAAGAAAACAAATCCCACGACGAAGGACAATGATACGAAGCTGCCATGCAGCTTGAGACAAAGAGATGGCATCTCCACTGCCACCATCTCTTATATAGGGAGAATCGCGCATGAGCGGTTGGGTACGGAGGCGGCCGACGATCTTTAAAATTTCAAGGCAAGGATGCATCGTTGGGACAACAATGCTAAAAATTGACAGGTATTGCACTCTTTCACAGCATAAAGAAAGTATCATATCTAAAACCAAAACTGGTAAAAGGGGCCGCCAAGTTCCGAATGTTTCGGCCCTTCAAAGTAGTGATATCAACACACCAACACATTCGCCAAGTTAATCGCACCGCTTAATAGTTCGAAGGTTAAATGAAAACTCCACCAGTTTTTGGATTTGTTTTTAGAGTTGGTTTATGTTTCGTGAATTGGACGTGAATACAATTTCTTTGGCAACGTTGTTTAGATTTATCGTACTACACTAGTGTGTGTCTAGGCACGCACGTCAGTATACACGTTGTCATTGTCCGAACTCTGTCTGCCCAATGATAGACGATGCAGACAATACTAACAATGGTTATAACAATATTTTCGTACTTGCGCGCCATCCTCGTTGCACCCCTAGGCTCCAAACCATAAAAGGTACGCAGTTTGTATCGTACTGTAGCCATTCGTCCTATTTCATAGCTGGAAGCCTTCCAGTTATCTCGGTATCGATGAATAATCACTCTATGGAAATTAACATGGGGATGAGCGGACTAGAATTAGCTAGTAGCTAGTTACACATTTTGAACGTTATTGAGGGTCAGATTTTGCATTGAAAGCAGCTTAGCTGGCATTCCTACAAGAGTTATTTTTTGTCAGGTGGGTCATTGCTCTTGATTTCAACACAATTCAAGCTTTTGTACCGCATTATTATTTTTTCCCAAGTACCTGAAATGTGCCCAACTATGCTTTAAAGATATAAGACACTGACGCTATGGCATCGCGCTATAATGGTTTACAACCTCAACAATGGAATTGATGTGATGTTTGTTGTAATGATTGTTGCCTAACTTGACGTGGTGTGTCTAGATAAAGCTTCCTTTTCACATGCATGCGAGTTGTTGGCACACCAGCATTGTTAGCATTTGCTTAATCTTCAGTCTACGTCTTGCAGTTGGCGTTTGCTATTTGGCATTGTTGCAAATTAACAATGTTTAAAACAATGTATAACAATCAATCTGGTCGCTTAGAGCTCCATAACCCCTGAACCACTTGACTGATTAGAAAAGGCCTGTAAAATGAGCTAAGAACCAGCTTTCTAGGACAAATAGTTTGATATGTAGAGAGCGTAGCAGAAACGTTTCATGCCAACAACAAGAAGGCAAAAATGAAAATCACGATACCAGCTCAACTTCAAATCTCCGATGTGTCAAATCGGAAATTAATTACAAACAAAAACGTCAGGTTTACCGTAAAAAGGGGTTATATGATTGAATTTTCACTTGTTAAAATGTACACGGATAAAAATTGATCATTTTCAATTGAAATACTAAAATGTACAATTGAAAAAATTGCATCTGTGTAAGTGCTGTTGTGCTTTACGTTTTAAATATATGATTCGTAAAGCACAACAGCACTTAAACAAATGCAATTTTCTCATTTGTACATTTTATTATTTCAATTGAAAATGATCAATATTTATCCGTGTACATTTTAACACTTGTTTGGGGCCCTATTCTACTGAATGTTAAGACACAAAATGTTAGGCCTATTATGGCTGTATCACATTTTTTCAATCTGTTGAACTTTGATGATTGTTTTATTGCTTTTTATTCTAGTGTGTTTATTATGTATGTGTGCTTTTATTGTGTGTTTATTATTATGTGTATTATGTATTACTTACACAGAGTTAAATTTCCTACAAGTTTCTTTTGGAGCCAATTACTGAATCGAGACATTATTATTATTATTATTATTATTAATTATTATTATTATTGTTATCAGTGTACGAACACTAATTATGTGTGAAAGGTGTCGGAAGAAAGCAAATTAATCCGTATTTAGTCGTCATATTTTCGTAGTTCTGGGTTAGCCTACTAGTTTCCCCTCGAAAAAGTGACCGCCACTCATACAACAATGTTGAAAATCATTTTTCGAAGTTGATTATTAGCTTCAGAATGTCATTTTTCTTCTGAAACTCGTAGACCGTAATTGTTTTTCAATTGTTTTGAGTAGAGACTAGGGGTGGCACGATACGAAATTTTTTTATCCCGATAAAACTTTTTAAATTATCGCGATAAACGATAATGCCTTGATGAAGCAAATTTTGAGGCTGGAACAACCATTTTAATTTTGTTAATTAAAAAACATTGGCCGAAGCATACAGTGCACCCTATGTGAATTGTGTGGCACTTGCCATTTGGCCAGTAGACATGAAAATGCACTTACCATTGTTCAATCATTACTTCCTCACCGAGTAAGGAAGCTGCTACTTTAAAGCTTAAATATTGTTTGCATTAACTAACTCTCCAATCTGCTAAAGTGGTTAGCAACACTATTGTACACTTGGATGGATAGCCCTTGTAATTCCACATACAACGCCGCAAATCGCTTGTTTCTAGCTATTACGGTTTCCGAGACATGACAACTTAAGCATCGAGGTTTGCACGATAATTCGATAAATAGGAAAAAGTGCGATACGATAATCGACAAAAAAATTTATCGCGATATTATCGAATTATCGATTATCATGCCACCCCTAGTAGAGACTATGGGATGCCTTTGTCTTAAAGGGCTGATGCAGGCATGACCCATACCAAACAAAAGGGAATCCAATGACATGTCAAAAAAAGCTGTCTCCAATCTTCTTCAGCCCAGTCATTCAACGTTAGACAAAAAAAACAAGAAATATCAGTATTATTGACACTATAGTGCTACCTAGAGACGAATCTTAATGACCCATGTTTTATTGTCGTCATTTCTGGTGAAGTCTTAGTTAAACATGGAGAATGATAAGGCTGATGCAGCAGTTTTTTAATGGTAATTGTTCAGGTGTTCTTCTGGACCTGACAAAGTCAGGCACAACGTTGAAATTAGCAAGTCGGCTACCAAGTAACACATCCATAGTTAAATTTAAGTTCACATTTCTTACCTAAGTCAGTTTGATTGTTTGCAAGGCAGGTGACCAGCCGATAAGGCTCAGGGACTAAACAATTTTTCTTTTCTTGTTCTTACTGTTATTTTAATAATTCAATGTTTCTTTACAGTGCAATGCAAATATGGCTTCTCTTAGTTCTACTCATCATTGCTATTGGCTTGACTCACAGCACAGGCCACAAAATGAGACACAAAATGCAGTTTCCTAAAGGAGGCAATGCGTATGCATTGTCCACTGGCACCCTGCCCCTTGATCTTCATGAATTCACTCTTTGCTATTGGGTGAGATTGCACCATTTCAACAAAGGAAGCAACACAGTATTCTCATATGCAGTTCCATCTGAAGATAACGAAATCCGGACATTTCTGGAAGGACATCACGATACAGTGCATTTTGGCTTCAATCGCAAAAGTATGTACACAACACGTGCCAGACATCACGTTCACCTTGGAGGTAAGCCCTAAAGTCCTCCACCCACCATATATTATATCAGAATCAAGTACAACAAGAAAAACCATGTCTAGCATATCCTGGCTCGTCTTATCGTTGATGAATTGGTCTACGTAGAGAATTGCAGGTCCCAGCATTATTTTCAAGATTTGGGAATTGTTCTTGTCGGCGGTGTCATGGGGTTGTTGGCAGCATTAAGTCAATGGTGTTTCTCATAGTCAGTATCTCCAATTTGAGTTGAGAGTCGGGCTTTGTGTGTTTGGGTATGATAAATGAATGCAGATGAAAACCTATTTATGTTTCCTTTTGGACTTAAAATTTCAGACCGCCAAAGTGCAAATTGTACCCTCAACCTTTGAGACCAAAGTCCTACCGCCAAGCCATACTGAACTACCTCTCATACTAATTATAAGGCAGTGTCAGTATGGCTTAGCGGTAGAACTTTCGCCTTTGATGTCAAAAGTCGAGGGTTCAATTCCTGCTCAGGCAGTTTGACATCTAAGTTCAAAAGGCAATGTAAATACGTTTGCATCTGCATTTATCACTTATTGAGCCAATTTGGCTTTCCGTCCTGTTTATTTTGGTACGGTAGTCAACTTCAGAGCTTGACTTTTCTAACAGTTTTTCACTTTGAAAATTCATTTAGCCCAATATGGCATGAAGCCCATTTCAGCACAGCTATTTCAAAGCCAACTGGCCAAGCAACTACAGCTTTCGGAGAAAAAGCTGGCAAAAGATAAACTGAATTGTCTCTGTACCCAATAGAACAACTAACTTGACTACCAATTTAAATCGGGAAAAGAATGAAGAACATTGTTCATCAATTTAAAATCATCGACAGTCCTACCTGAGGCTATGTATCTGTAGTATCATTTTTACCATAGGAAGGCCCATAAAACGAGTCTTCCCGCTGCAATCCCGCTATGCCCGGTACAAGGAAGAACGCCAGAAGGATGGTAAATTCAGGGTTTATTTCAGGGCCACGCGGTTTGTCCTTAGGAGATGTTGTCCAGTGGTTCAAAGATGCTCTGATCAGGGCCTCTAGCAGAGTGGCACGCTTCAGGAAGAGTTCTTAGCTGGTTAGGGACTAGCTTCCAGAGTGAGGCTGCAAGGGGCTGCAAGGCCTTTAAGTACCTAGAGCTGCCGCCAGTACCTGCCACTGGTGGTGCAAGGTACTTCCTCCTGTACTATATCCTGGTATCCCATGAGCCATCTCTCAGGGGTCATAGCGTGTTTTAGGGGGAGGGGGGGGGCGGAAGTAGGAAATAAGGAATTTTGTAAGTCATAAATAAGGAAAAATAAGGAATTTTTCACTAAAAAGTAGGTAAAAATAAGGAACCCCTCGGCATAATATCAGGCCTTAATAACAGTAAATGTGATAAAAGCTTACTCGTTTCAAGAGCATTCTTAAATCTAAGCTAGCAAATCCAATTTAACAAAAATCTCTTTAATAACTTGATCCCATGGCAGCAGATGTAAAAAAGTACCTCTTCAAGCTATATAGCGATGGATCTAGTTGTTTTTTTTTTTGGGGGGGGGGGGGAAGGAGGAGGGCAGGGAACCACCGTCAGACAAGTCTGACATGGTCGTATTTAAGACAAGAATGTTTTAGTAGGCCTACACTATTTCCTGGACATTTTAAAAGATTTGTAACTTGTTCTAAAAAAAAAAGCCTACGCAACCTGCCAGCAATATCTTAATAATCTCCACCGAGACGTGAAATATATAAGGATTCTCTTCAGCAAGACTCCACCTCTCTCTACTATTTTAACAGTATAGCCGTTGGGAGGGAGGTGGGGAGTAAAAAAAAACAGAATATATCGCTACTACGCTATTTTTTCATCCTCATCTCACATTTGATGTCTTGAAGTGTAGGGCCTAAGCCATAGGAAAGCTCGTTTCGAGCTGGTTAAAATCACTGGCGTGCACGGGGGGGCCGCCCGGGGGGGGGGCATTGCCCCTGCTCTTTTCGAAAAAATACCCTTTTTACTCTTTTCGTAAAAAAAATATGTCGTGTTTTGGTTTTCTGACCCGATAAACGCTGGTGCTGCAATCAGAGAAAGGGTCTAGAGACCTGAAAAGGGCAGAAGGCCAAGAAATGGGCAGAAAGGGGCATAAAATGGTAAAAAAAAAGAGACAAGCTTAAAAAAGGGTAATTAAAACCTGACGAGCAAAAAAACAAAAAAAAGTTCTCCAGAAACAATACCTCAGCGTGCCCTTTACAAACGTTGCCCCTGGCCTATCGGTGGTCTGTGCACGCTACTGGTTAAAATAGTCTATTGGAATGTTAAATTCGGCGGTCACAATTTTGCGAAAGAATGAATTAAATTTTTGTTGCAGGACCCAAGATCAACACAACAAATTTCGACCCATGATGATTTAAGGAAAAAAGGGCAGCAGCAGTGTCCACTATAACGTACCCAACGGCAGTGATACATTTTTATTTTATTAGTAGTACATGAAAAGCTGCTGCACGGAAGTGTAGCTCATTAACTTACCGAATATTTTCTCGTTGTCGACACTCTACAAACTGGAAATAACCAAATGTGTGACGAAACCATTCTATCAGAGCAGGCTCAGCAAGCTCAACGCACAGGTTGACGTAATACAGATCTCACTTAAGGTTTTTAATACTCATTCATTGTATCGAGAACCGAAATTACAAACAGCTATAGAATAGCTTTAAACAGTGGAAACGTAGGCTAAGCACTTAACCAACAATTTATGCTTGGATGTTAACGGTAGACTTGTGAAAACGAAACCGTCGCAAGATAAGAAACCGGAAGTGATACTTTTCAACGCGTACGCGCAGTATGCCTCGTTACGTTGAAAAGTCAGGGACCGAGTACGCCACCGGTTCTACCGGTTCTGCAAAATTAATATTACTGAAATAGTAGCAAGATGGACATCTTCTGCATACAATGATTTCTTCCTTCGGCATGTGACACTCCGACGCCCTGTTTTTACCATGGGGCCAAGAGCCATCACAACCCTTTATCCCAATCAGCTGCAGTGAGTGCCCATATAACTATGTAGGCCAATCTTCTCCCCTTTTTTAAATCGGTAAAATAATACCAAAGAAGCTTGTCAGTTACTTGACACCAACAACGGTAATGCCCACTAGCGCATCAATACGAGCTACAATCCAAATTGGTCCAACAACATAATCTTGGACAGTGAACCACACTACCAAAATTTGCTGGATATCAAGGCAGCCTGTATGGCACAAAATCGGTAAAAACTTCACTAACCTACCGTGCCGGGTGACTGAAATCATATTCTACTACAGAAAAAAAACCAACACGGCAAATGTATTTTCAGTTATAAAAGTAACAGTACAACATCAATAGGTCCAAACATTGACTGGAGGGATAGTTAGTATCAGGATTATCTTTTTTACCACTTCCTAGGGTCTAGTAGGTATGTCCACTAGATGCCACCACGTGTAATTGCCTATATTTTCATGCTGCTCCTTTATTAATCAATTTACCGAGGGATCAGAAAATCTTTTACGTTCTCTAAATACTATCGGTTGACTACCTATTACCGTATATATGTTCGATGTTCCTTCAGCCCCACTCCCCTATAAATTTATTTAATTCCTGATACGATTTCTTCAACAGACATAGTACAGGGTTCCCAAGAAAATGCGGAAATAATTTTCTCCAAGTTTCCTATCTTTTCCAGAGTAGTTGAGATCAATTTTCAGGCTATTTATGATAATTTTAGTAAGATTTTTTTTTACGCATTTTACCAGTTTTCCTTTTAGGGCTCACTAAATGCAAAAGAGTAGCACAATTGAAAACACCAGGCAACCGGTTGTTACAGTGGCATTTAAAAGGCATCTCAAAGAACACAACAAAAACACTTTACCACCCTCGAAGAACACACAACGGTCCTACTCTTGAATTTTCGGTGATACACCTTTTCCTTTCATCAGTAGTTTTGTAAGATATTAAATTAAAAGTCACATCACAGCATCGATTTTTTTCACCATGTTTAAAATCGCGCTAGTCTGTCGAACCATTTATCTGTACACTGCATGGAATCTGGATTGTCCACTGCCTATCCAGATTGGCGCCAAGCGCTGGCCATTAATTAATTAACGAGCTGGTTAATGTTGGTGTAGCTTGGGGTTACTAGATTCATCAGTGCCATGTGATTTGCTTCGAATCTGTTGACAGCGAGTGATTCTAAAGCTGTCAGATGTCTTGTCTTCCAGCACGTTTGCTTTAAGCAACTTCAGTGTCGTTCCATGCAATTTCGTGTTTTGTTTTGCTCGTATGGACAGCAATCCCAGTTTTGCAGTCGTTGTTAACTGCATTTGCGTACTCGTTCAGTCTTACCATCAGCTGTCTACATGCCGCCTTCATTGGAGAGACACGTAGACAGATGATGGTAAGACTGAACGAGCACACAAATGTAGATAACAATGACCGCAAAAACGGGATTGCTACGGATACGAGCAAAACGAAACATGAAATAACATGGAACGAAACTGAAGTGTTGCTTAACTCAAATGTGCTGGAAAACAGACACTTGAGAGCTTCAGAATTACTCACTATCAACAGATTCGTAGCAAACCACAGGCCACTGATGAATCTAGTAAGCTCAAGCTACACCAACATTAACCAGCTCGTTACGCCAGAGCTTCGTGCCAATTTGGATACGTAGTGGAAAATCCAGATTCCACACGATGTACAGATCAGTGGTTCGACAGACTAGCGCGAGTTTAAATATGTAGAAAAAATTGATGCTGTGATTTGACTTAATTTAAATTCTGGCAAAACTTCTGATGAAGGTGAATGGTGCATCACCGAAAATTCACGAGTAGGACCATTCTGTGTAATTCAAAGGTGGTAAAATGTTTTTGTTGTGTTCTTTGAGTAGCACAAATTAATGAACTTTTAGTTGTCAATACAGAAAAAAAAAGTAACATTAAAAAAAAATCAGTTAACGCTCTTTGGTCTAAGCCTATAACAAGTACAGTTTGCTGCCTCGCCCCCCCCCCCCCACCAGTTTTCCCAAGATTTTTGTGAAAAATTCTCTAATTCACTACGCTTTCCCAGAGTTTCAATTTTAAACGAGATTTAAATTTCCTGAATTTTCCAGGTTTTCCAGGTTGGTGGGAGCCCTGTATTACATGAAAATGCCCTGCTCCTGTTAACAAGAATATCTTTTTGCAGCCTGGTACCACATTTGCAACGTGTGGTCTTCATGGGATGGACACTGGGAAATTTACATAAATGGACAACCAGCAGCAAATGGAACAGCAATTGCTCATGGCTTACCGGTGGCACAAGGAGGTACTATAGTCCTTGGGCAAGACCAAGTGAGTTTTTTTTTCACTCTCTGTAAGTATCAGATCAAATGAGTTTTGCTCTTGTGGTAATGATATTACAGTATAGAACATACATACTTGCACAACAGTATCTACAAACACGCTAGTGTGTCGCGCCAAGTTAGGCAACAATCACATCAATTCAATTGTCAAGGACGTAAACCATTGTAACGCGACACCATAACGTAATTTTGTATCCTGAAGTATAGTTGGGCACATTTCAGGTACTTGGGGAAAAATAATAATGAGGTACAAACCCTTAAATTGTGTTGAAATCGTGAGCAATGAGCCACCTGACAAAAATTAACTCTTGTAGGAATGTCAGGTAAGAGGCATTCAATGCAAAATCTGACCCTCAATAACGTTGCAAACGTGATTCTAGTTTCTGGTTACTAATTCTTCTAGTCCACTCATCCCCATGTTAATTCCATAGGGTGATTACTCACCGATACTGAGATAGTGGGAACGTTTCCAGCTATGAAATTGGACGAATGGCTGCAGTACGATACGGACTGATACCTTTTCTGGTTTTCCGTCTGGGGGTGCATGGGAATGGCATGGGAGGGCGGTACAGAAGTATTGCTGTAACCATTATTAATACTGTCCGCATCGTCTGTCTCTGATTGGACGGCCAAAGTTCGGACAATGACAACGTGTACACTGATATGCATAGTATGTCGCCGCAAATCTAAACAGCGTGGCCAAAGAAAATGTGTCTATGTCCAATTCACGAAAAACAAACATGTCAAAATAAAGCCAAAAACTGGTTCAGAGCCCACCAACTTGTGAATGATTCGGCCTTAGAAAGGAGTGACATGAACTAAATGAAAAAATTTGAAAAATTAAAACAAAACCAAAAATTCATAAAGAGGCGACTAAGGTGAGAATGGTTCGGCCTCTCAAAGGCGTGACATGAAATTAAAATATTGGAAAAATGGCCACGTTAAGATCTTGTTGAGTGCAGGCTAGTTGAGCTGAGTCTAATACACAATTTTAAAAAATGAAGTGAGATCATATCAAAAAACAAACCTGGTAAAAGGGATCGCCAAGTTTCGAATGGTTTGGTCCTTCAAAGAAATGATGTCAACACACCAAACATTCGCACCGAGTACTTTGGACGTTAAATGAAAACTTGAACATTTCTACGGAAATTAGCAATGTTCTAATTTTCATTTAACCTTCGAACTATTAGTCGGTGCGATTAATTTGGCGAATGTTTTGGTGTGTTGATATCACTCCTTTGAAGGGCCGAACCACTCGGGACTTGGCAGTCCCTGTTACCAGTTTTGGTTTTTATTTTTAGTGATAAGTAGTTGTACATCACAATTCTTAACCCTTAGTTGCATGAATTAACTTCTGATACTTTTTTTTTAAGGACCATATGATAGTTTGGCCGGTCGTGGGATTCGAACCACCATTTCGCTTGGTTTGGAGACGGGGATGTTGACCACTGGCTGCCCACTTTGCTCGGGGTCCCCGGGGCCCCCTCACAAAGCTTGCAGTGCGAGTTGGGACTTAGTTTTTTGACGTTTAGTTAACTGTTACCTACAGGCAACAGCGTGCAACTTGGGGTTAATGTAGTGGATGATCTTAAAAAAGAAAGCAGTATAGCTTTGTTGAATAAGCAATTTCAGACATTCACTTTTTTAAAACTTTGTTGGGTAATGGACGGTACGTTAGATAAGCTGTTTCTACAATCTTAAGTCATTTCATCTTTTGCTATTTAGAAGGTCGAAAGAACTGATAACATAAATACTTTTGTATTGTGACACTAGACTAGGGGTGGCACGAGACAAACCTTTTTATGCATTTAATGTTTGAAACATTAGCAAGATAATAAATAATATCATGATAAAACAAATTTTGAGGATGGAGTAACCATATAATTTTATTTATTAATTAAAAAGATACCATGACTAAAGTCCGCAGTAGGCTGCTAGGCCTACATAACTAAAAGTAAAATAAAACAAAACCTTAAAAAAATGGACAGTTATTTAAATAAAATACCAATACGTAAATTAAAAATAAAACCTTGATTTTATTAATTAATTAGGCATATCTAATGAGTTTTATGAACTTCGAGTTGGACTGGATTAGGTTTAAGAATGCAATACCAATAACACATTAATAATACGGTGGCTGCTGGCATGTACGATCTATTTGTAACAGTTGTGTAGCTTATTAACACTCAGGCAATGGGAAACCCTGCCGAGCGAAATATTGCATATAAGGTATTGCATATTGCTTCATTAAACTGCACACCGGACCCTTTTTTCTGCCCTTTGAAAATGCATTATTTGGAACATGCGTGATATTCAGATATCACTCTTCCTTTTGCATGTCAATCCTAAATCATTGTTGCAAGCCCATCGTCTTCTATTGTTAAGGGAGAACTGACATGGTGAAATTGCATGATAAGTATGTAAGACCAACGAATGTGATACCACAGTATCAAAAATTAGAAACAAAAACGAATTCTTTGATGTCTACGGCAAGGTTTATCTGATCTGAATTCAAAACAGGAAATGTTCATATTCATTGACATTTGCAGCGTCGTCTGCTTGTGGCTTGAGCGACTAGCAAATTTCCAGGAGTGGTTAATCGATAAGTAGTAGTTATTTACATTGTTTACAACAATGCCGAGGAGGATATGCGATGTATACCTCCTCCAGAGGATGGCAACAATGCCAGCCGAGGATGTTTAGTGTTGACATTCGACGAGGAAGTATAAATCGTATTTTCTTCGAAGCATTTTTGCAAACGATGTAAATAAGTAATTACAAACCCCGTAACCGCCATAGTTCTCAAATAAAAGTAACCTAACCTAATAAGTAATTTATACCCAAACTTGATTGTTACCAGCACTTTCTAGGTAATTGTTGGAGTTTGATGGTTGTTCGTTCATACACATATTGGTTCGGATGGCTTGATTTTGTGCTTTGTTTTCTTCCGATTCCGAAGACGATTTTGTTATACCTACAGTTCCTACACCAGTTACACAGAAACCCACAGTTCACACCAGTTAAGAGGCATCATGCAGTTTTTGGCTTTCGGATTCTAACAAATGTTTTTCTGTGGGTAGGTTAAACCTATTTTTTTTTTATTAAGACTAGCCATATCACTCGCTTCGCTCACTCCATTGGCGTCGATGCATGTTTCCTGTGATTTCTTTAATTCCAAGAGCATAACAAAATCACATATACAGGGTGTCGCAAAATCCCAGAACAGCCTCACAGCTTTTGAAGGGGTTGAAAGAAGACAGTGAAACTCTGGCAGTGTATGTTTGGTTAAAGGATCTACCTTTTTGTACAACCGGCATTACACCTGCCCCCCCCCCCCCCCCGGGGGGGGGGGGGGGGGGGGGGGGGGCAGGGACCCCAACTCAGAAATTACCAATGGAATAGGCGATAGAGGAATACCTTATTTGAAAGGTCTTCATTAGGCGAGTAAAGTGCCGCAATGATGAGCCCATCCAAAATGGCAGCCAGTCAAACATTAAGAAGTTCCTATGCATCCCAGTGTTACTCGAACTAAAGACGTCGTAAAGGGTCGTAAGTGGCAGCAAAATGGTTCGTTCAAATAAGTTGGATCATACCTACAACTCCTCGAAGGTTATGCTGTTTGTACCTTCGCCTCGAATGCCAACAATAGACCTCCTGGCTGCACCTCGGAGGGTATTGTTGCCATACTCAGCAGCGGTATAAATTGAATTACCTCCTCTTTGTTGCAAACGATGTAAATAACTATTACTTACACCAGAGAGCATTGATATGCCGATTACCTAATTTCGTTAATCTGCAACTGAATCGATGGTTGCAACAATGATTTAGGACTGACATGAAAAAGGAGGAGTGTTATCCGAATATCACACCTGTTCTGAATATTACGCATGCTCCAACTAGTGCAATTTCATAGGACAGAAAAAAGGGTCCCGTGTGCAGTTTAATGAAGCAAACAAATTGTAGGAAAATTTCCGCGTTACTCCAGCGAATTCCTAGTCCTACAAATTACTGTTACCGTGCAAAAGAAGTTCCAGAAGAATACTTAAAGTTCAACTGTTTATTTAACAGCGACATTGCAAAGTTACAAACACTTGACCACATGGCTTAAAACAAACATGACTATGGCGTTACAACATGACTGCAACTTGCAGCCCATGCTGCCTGCATCGACCCCAGAACGCGAGTGAGCGTTCGCTCCATCCTAAACCGGAAGTTAGTCCCCACCAGGCTAGAGCGCTCGATAAGCCGGATGTTTCATTCTCCAGGCAAACAGTGCGTAATTGCCGACCAGGCTTTTCCATCGCTCTTTCCTGAACTGGGGGATAGTATATTTACTTTCATTTTAGTTTCAAATGATATTTTAACCAACGATATGAATAATACAAATAAATTCTTTGCTGGGAAGAACCAACTATAGCTAGGCTATGCGTACAACCAACACAAATAAGTTGGATAATCTTGTTCTACATCACGCCAGCTTCCCTTTGCACTATGGTGTCATCGCCATAGGAAACAGGAAGTGGCGATATGACGTCATCAAAATGGCCACCAACATTGATTAACTAAACACTTATATCTCCAGCTGCAACCACTCGACAGATTTACTTTCTCTATGGCTCGTTTTAAAGCTATTAATATACACTACCGTTTAAGTCCTACGATTCAATATCAAAAATGCAAAGAGTTTCACGGTATGGGCTCTCAAACATAAAAATGCCTAATTTTTCACTCAACTTTTTACGCTTAATTGGAAATAACAGCCAAACAGCAAGGCTGGTGCAATGCCATCATTGGAATTAGAGCATGATAAATTATTTTAGTTTTAAAACAAGCTATAGATATTGAAAATCGGTTGAATGGTTCGCGAAATATCAACACTGAAGCGAATGTATTTCACTAGGATGCCAAGATTCTGATGCTGATGCAGCTAGAGTCAGTAATGATAGTTTGTCGTTAGGCGGCACGTAACAGGACGTTTGAACGAAACGAACTGTAATTTGAATTCAAATTGCAGGGAACAAGGATTGTGACACACCAGCTTCAGCACACACGGATAGACAATTTGGGGTAAATAGAAGCAAAGAGTATAAACCAATGCAGATAAACTGCCTTACCTTAGTTCCTAATTACAATCAATCGTTTTAATTACCATTATTGGAAAATATGCGGCTTCATCGTTCATCTAAGCGTAACCACATCTAATCTTAATTAGAGCAGCCTGTAGCAGTTTTAAAGTTCGTACTTATGGTGAATAGACGCAAAAAGCACAATGCAACAGCATAGATAAACAGCCGTATTTTAGCTCCTAATTAAAATAAATAGTTTTATTTACCCTTCTTGGAAAACTTTATCTTTCATCTAACCCTAATCACATCCATTTATCTTAATTAGAACGGCTATTGTAGCTGTTTAAAGATCAAACTTGTCATAAAAAGATGCAAAAGGCAGAGCACTACAACGTAAATAAACTGTCATAGCTTAGCTCCCATTTAAAATAAATAGTTTTAATTATCCTTGTTGAGAATATATATCTTCCTCTTTTATCAAAGCCTAATCACATCTAATTATAAATGATAAGAACGGCTACTGCAGCACTTGTCGTAAAACGACACAAAAGCACAGCGCTACAATATAAATAAACTATCGTAGTTTAGCTTCTAATTAAAATAAACCTTTTTAATTAGCCTTATTGAAAAATATACATCTTCAATCTTTCATCTAAGGCAAATCACATCTATATTAATCTTAACCGTTAGTTGCATGAATTAACTTCTGATACTTTTTTTAAGGACCATATGATAGTTTGGTCGGTCGTGGGATTCGAACCATCGTTCGCTTGGTTTGGGGGTGGGAATGTTGACCACTGTGCTGTGGCTGCTCGCTTTTCTCGGGGTCCCCGGGGCCCCCTCACAAAGCTTGCAGCTTGAGTTGGGACTTAGTCTTTTCACGTTTAGTCAACTGTTACCTGCAGGCAACAGCATGCAACTTGGGGTTAATTAGAAGGGTTACTGCAGCAGTTTAAAGATGGATCTTGTGGTAAACATATGTAAAAGGCACAGTAAGTGTCCTAATTAAAGTAAAGTTTTAATTACCCTTCTTGGACAATATACACTTTCATATTTCATCTAAGCCCAATCATATCCATTTAACTGTAACAGAACGCCTACTGTGGAGAATTTGTTATAAAATGACGCATACAGAACAGCGCTACAACGTCGATAAACTGCCGTATTTAGCTACTATTGAAA
This sequence comes from Lithobius niger, assembly GCA_023313725.1. NCBI lineage: Eukaryota > Metazoa > Arthropoda > Chilopoda > Lithobiomorpha > Lithobiidae > Lithobius > Lithobius niger. The sequence goes on from JAHWFP010065007.1 coordinate 113,149, forward strand.
ATAAATCAGTTACTACATCAGCTTAAAGGTGGAATTTGTCATAAAATTAAACAAAAAGCCGCCGCTACAACCTAAATAAAATTAGCTCCTTATTACAATAAATCATTCTAATTACCCTTGTTGGAAAACATACATCTTCACTTTCATTTTAGTCCAATTATGTCAGTGGATCCTACTTAGAACTATGGTCCCTACGGATGCACTGAATACAAAATTTGCCGAATATCGAATATACAACCGAATATATAACCGAATACTCAACTTGCCAAATACCGAATATACAACCAAATAGTTAAACTGCTGAATACCGAATATTCGGCACCAAACAATTTACCTATTCGGCTGAATTATTTGGTTCTGTGCCGAATAATGTCCGAATAGGCCGAATTATTCGCCCGAATACTTAACCGAATACCTGTAATTTAAACATATTAGATAATTTTTTCCTTCTTTTAGAAATGTCAGAATACAATTTCTCACAAACCAAAAACTAAATGCTTAGCTAAACGTTCTTACACAATTGCATAAATTTTAGGGTTCGACCGAGTCCGGGTAAATACCCGACCCGGTACGGGGTAATGGTTTTTTTTGACCCGGCTCGGACTCGGTAAAAATTCGACCGAGTACAAACAGGGTAATAATTATTTGTTGAAAAAGTTATTATTTTTATAGTTTCATATATACCTTCTGGATATAGAAGGTATCCCCCCCCCCCTACAACTACTCGCATGCAATAGATATTCATTAATGTAGATATCATTAAGATATCATTAATGTAGATATCATTAATGTAGATATTAATGTAGATCAATAGATATTCATTAAGAATACTGGTACAGTATTTTGATTCTGAAATTGTGCGTAACAATCTGTTTTCAACAATCAATTATCAAGAATGACGAACTTTCAGAGTAGAAGCCGTTATGGAATTTTCAATATTCATTAATGTGCACAGAAAAAATCATAAATTGCTTTAATGGTTTCGGAGAACCAATTTTTTTTAATTACGGGCTGTAAACGAACTAAAATTGAAAATCTCCGTGTTGAGAAAACGTGTCCGTAAGTCGGCGATAGTTACGCTAAAAATAGTTGTTCCCACCTGATAAGCGATAGTGTGACGGTTTATAGGCTCCTTTTCCATTTTAGTTGTACATCGCAGCTACTGTTTTAATTTTTTAATGTTGTGAAACATCATCTTTCTCATGATTTTTAACAACGAACTGAACATAAGCGCTCACGTGAAATCCGAAGCGCGCCATGGCTGCCATTGTGAAATCACCCGTCAGCCAATGAGAGCGCGCCAAATCGGTCACGTGGTACCAACTGGCCAAAAGTTTCGACGTATATATAAGTCGTTACCCCACTTGGGCCACATCGTTGCTTAAAGGGTTAAACCCAACAAAGGCCTATTGTGAGACAAAGTAACCAAAATGCATTTTTTTTCATTTCACTTTATTATTAAAAAATTTGGAAGAAAGAATTGCTGGTCAATTTAATTTTTGCCTTCACTTTCTTTAATAACGTAAAGTTTATAATTAAAAAATTTGAAAGAAGGAATTACTGGTATTTTACAATTACAATTTTTTTAAGTTGGTTTCGTCCTTTTTCTTTTTTTTGCTCTCGTTCATTGTTATACTATGCGCAATACAAAACTGGACGAAAGCAAAATGAAAATGACTGAAAGCAAAAAAAAAAATGAACGAAACCAAAGTTAAAAAAAAGCGCATATTAACCCTTTGACTACTGAATTAATTTTCTATCTCCACAAAAGTAGGGGCAACCTCGACGGGACTCGAACTGGCATCTAGAAGGAGCTCTTTAGGTTCAGGCACACGCCTCTACCAGCTCGGACACGGCTGTCTCTAGAGTCGGCTTGTTAAAGGAACCTAGTATTGTTGGCATTTCTCCATTGTTGGCCGTCTCGTGCATACTTTGGGCTCTGTTTTTAGGACTGCAAGCTGTGCTTGTGTTTTTGGCGAGTATACTCGCCGCCGCACTTTAAGGGTTAAACATAACACAAAAATTGAAAATCTACGACCCAGTTTTACTACTCGGACTCGGCTCGGTGGGTATTCAAAATTACTCAGACTCGGCTCCAACTCGGTTTTTTTGTTACCCGGTCGATCCCAAATAAATTTATACTAAAAAACATTTGGCCGAATACCAACAAAATGTAATAGTACTCGGCCGAAAACCGAATATCACTATTCGGCCAAAATCAGTATTCGGCCGAACACCGAATATTTGAAATTTTGGCCGAATAGGCCAAATACCGAATAATTACCAAATATTCGGTGCATCCCTAATTAGAACTAACATGGCAAGTGTTTAAACTCAGGAATTATAACACACATGTACACTGTTGTATGTGTATCATAAATAAATTGTCTAATACAACTTAAATGACGAATCGACAGGAAGGGTGATATAAATCTTTTACGTTGAAGCAACCATTGAACCCCAAGATCGTTTTTCAAGTATATCACCCTGCATTCGTGAGCACTCTTGCAAGCTCTCTAATTGCTGGAAACAAACATGAGTAGATATTTGAAAGGTGGGAATCTATTCTTTACATCACTCCTAACCAAAATGGTTTAAAGCTTGGCTGTCTGACACCCGTTTAAAAGACAAGTGGTAATGACGTCCGGTTATTTTTTATTTCAAAGTGCTCTTGTGATGCACGTGTTTATGCTGATTTATAATGACTATTCAAAATTTAATTTAGTTTTACCAAAAAAATTTAGAACGGTAATATTGTGTTTATAATACTGTTTCTTATTTTACACATGATGGCTTAATTCTTTAAAGTAACTGAGCTCGCAAGGCCGCTTTGAAATTGAACTCACTGCTACCTCTTGACCTTCAAACGGGCACAGGACGATCCCATCTAAACTAAAAAAATTTCGTTAGAATTGATGGAAAGATTAGATACCCACCTTTCAGAATACCTTAAGCATGTCCATTTCGTGCTATGAGAGAGCACGCAAGAGCACTTTGAAATCAAAAACCACCACACGCTTTCGCTGCTATGCCATCACTTCACTTTTGGGTGTGCGACGATCCCTATCTAAGCTAACAATTTTGGTTAGGATTGATGGAAAGTCCAGATTTTGCTGCTGCTTTACAAGTTGGATGCAACAAAAGTGGCTAATATTATGGAAGTTTTAACGCTAACTGCAAAATGTCACACAAAAAATTATTTATTTAATTAAAACTTTGTGCTCTTGTGGGGTACATTACCGGAGTAGGAGTATGTTAATCGTTTAGCAATATAGAAAAACATATACACGTAAATTTTCGTTTAAACAAATACCCGTTATAGTACTAGTTCGAAATTGTAACCATACAGATATAACGCCCACCGCTGGATGCAGACGGCCACCATACAGGAAAAGTAACTTTACTGCCGAACACCCACAGTAATGCTTTTGGGTCTGTCTGCAGTACGAATCTCCTACCAACCAACCTTCATGAATGTGAATTGTCATTTGCCATTTGGCCAGTAGACTTTAAAATACACTCGCCATTGACCGTTACCTCTTCGCCATGTAGAAACAATTTTAGCATTTGTGCTGCTATTTAATGTTTAAATATTGTTTGCATTATTCTACAGTAACTCTCCAATCAGCTAAAGTGGCTAGCGATAGTATTGTGTTCGTGGTTGGAGAACGCTAGTTCTTCTGCGCGTAATGCCGTAAATTGTTTGTTTCTAGCTATTACTGGTTCCAGAGATATAACTATTTAAGCATCGGGGTTTTGTCATCCAAGTGGCCACCTGCTGAATTTTCCCGCTATTTGGCGAGTGGCAATCGACATTGGAAGGTTGCTACCAACCAAATACTGGTGGAATCTCTTCACCCTATACACTAAAGAAGATGTCTCATGATCGAATTGAGCATAGCAAAGTTCGGCTTTCTAAAGGCTCGTGAAACAAAAGTTAGAGGCCTCTCTTTGCCCGAAGGCATGACATACATTAGTGCCACTCCGACTCCTACCGGCGATGCGTCGCATACTGGCTTGACAGGCAAATTAGGATTAAGTGTGCTAGCACTTTAGCTTATAGAAAAGCAACCTTACCCTTTTTATACTGTCTCAGAACATTTTTCGCTCCAAGCCCAAGGTGCTTTTGGTAATAGTAATTTGTTTAATGGAGCCAGTATGGCGGCCAGATGGAGGATAAACTTGCAATACTGGTTTTGAGATCTGGTAAGTTAGTAGGCTCAGGTGCCAGTCTGTCAGTTTTCTACTTCAACATTTTCAATCAAAAACTTAAGATTGGTTTGATATTGATGTTTTATCTAGTGGAAAACCTAAATAGTTTATGAAGCTTGCATTTTACATGCTTAACTTAATACCGCTTTCCTTCAAAGCAAAGAAAACTTCGAGGAGCGTGGTGTCGTGCTCCTTGACCTTTCTCGCAGCTAGAAAATCGTCGACTAACAGGTTCCAGAGGAATATCACTCGGGACATATTTCATTAGTTGCTAGAACGTGCCAGGGGCATTATAGCCAATCCCAAAGGGACTCTGCCACTGAAATAATCCGAGGCAGGTTGAAATGGTTAAGGTGCCTTAGACTCCTCAGCCAATTCTAGTTTCAAAAAAAAGTCACACCCCCCAACCTGATTGAAGAGATCCTCAGCCCTAGAAACATGAAACTATATTTACAGCTGAGGGTTTACAGTGCCCGAGTAATTTGCCCCAGTTAGGCTTTAGATGAGCACGTCGCCCAGGCCCAACAATCCACTGGGTTTAGAATGCCCACTGAACTAGTCGTCGGATTTCGGCTTCCACCTTGTCCCTAACAGCCAAGGGAACCGGGCGGGCCTTACAATATTTAGGAACAGCATCAGCTTTGGGATTTATGCTAGCTCTGAAGCCCGTAAAGAAGCTCAAACCTGGCAAAAACGGGTCGGGGAACCAGGAAAAGAACTTCATAGACAGACACAAAGTTAGTTTCATGTGTGGCAGTTTCTACATTATCAACATTTTCTAGTTTATAAAAGTGATTCAAGTCCAGACTCAACTTAGACTTCCAACTTCGACCACGGAAGGTAGGCTGCTCTCCAGGCGAAATTACTGCAAATAAATTCTGTTTGGTTATTAATTGTAACTTTCAGCTTACCCAAGGGCCTGACAACAATGCCGACCTATCATTTGACTGTAATATTGGTAGGAATAGGCTTAACTTCACAGAAGTACTTGTTATACCAACTTGCTGGTAAAGAAGTGAAGTCTGAACCCAACTTTTAATCCGTCCTACAGTAAGATACTGCAAGACAACCACCTTTATCAGAAAGAAGCACAAAAAATGTTCGTTGATTACATCACAAAGCTTGCACGTTTGGTCTGTCCTACTCCAAAACTGATCAGCTTGTAGGGCCAGAATTTGCCGCCATGTTGGACCGGAAGTGGCGCAAGCAACAACGACGCAGTTTATAGTACTATGGAGCACAGCGCGAATTTTAACCTGCAAGCTTTGTGATGTGATCGACAAACTTTCTTTTGATGAAGGCTATAGATTCTTGCAGTATCTTACTGTAGGACGGATTACCGAAAATTCAAGTGAACTCTTCCTGGGAAGTTTATTATTTTTGTGGCTTTGGTGTAATTTTTCCATGTACAGAGGGGAGCAAAAA